>KN886500.1:40890-58831 GCA_000934455.1 Apostichopus parvimensis
TGGGATGGGACATGTTTGTGATTCCAATCTTGGGATTTGATAAATCCATGCATGTGATGTCAACTATGGGGATGTGATTAATATGTGATGCTCACCTTGGGATGTGACATTGTCCATGTGATGCTCACCTTTGGATGTGATAGTCTCATGTGATGCCACGACCTTGTGATGTTATTATAATCACACATGCAGTGACAATCTACTGTATGTTCATATGGTCCTTAGTACTGTGGGATGTCATATACACTATTCACGAGATGTCTTAATCTGGGATGGGATGCCGACCTTCAGTGGCGGAGCGTCCATACAGTCAGGGGGGGCGGATGCCCCCCCCATGACGGACTCAAATGGACTGCTGGCGCCCGTTTCAGCTTTTTACCACTTTTTACTTATTCGCGAGTATTTACTTTCTTATTGCGCTCTCATCTACCTATTGACATTTGTCACATTTTGTTGGCGATGACACCTATTTATTCTTCATTTATCTGCAAATTAGCAAGGCCAGGAGAGGGTCATTTCCGTCGATCTAGGAAGTATCTTTACTCAAAAAATTTCTGTACGCTCCGCGCCAACCTGTGGTGGCACTCCGCTTAGATAGTGTCGAAAGCGCCCCTACAGACCATTCTCGCCCCTCTTGACCAATACCCCTAGCTCTGCCATTGCCGACCTTGCGATGGGATATCATTGTTTGTGAATCCAATCCAATGTGGTATATCCCTGCATGTGTTGGCGACCTTTGGATGTGATGTATGCATGTGATGCCTACCTTTTGAACGTCATATTCATATGAAGAAGCCATCCTTGATTGGTAATCTTGGGATGATCATGCATTTCAGCTACAGTAGTGGCATTGTAGAATTACCAGAGCCCTACTATGTATACACTAAGTTAGCACCCACCTCCTTTACCTTTGTATTTCATACCATACGTATACATAGGTATATATGCAACAGTGGTGGTAGCTAGCTGGAGCAATGTTCCTCTTCAATCCTTACAGCCACTCTCAATTACAATTTTGGACCAAATATGTAAAAAGCTCATGAAGCCATTGTCTGTGTTTGTGAATACTGCAGAGCATTTTATATACTGTATGTCTAACCTATACATGTGTATAAATCCTCTGAATCCATATATATACATAAATATAGATTTACACAGTAAGTTGGCATTATTTGAGGCCTGCACTGTTCAGAAATCTTGTAGTATAATGATTACTGTGGTACAATTTTAATACTTGTAAAGTAGTGTAGCATTGACTAGTAAAGTTAGTATCATACTAGTTGACTAGTATTGACTAGTATTGTTACTATTGTATTAGGAGACTAGTATTGTAACAAAGAATTATGTCTCACTCTGTAAACTAGTAAAGGAATAAATTGTTCGGTCAAAACTTTGAGGAAAAGTGCTTGTTTGAGAGAACTTGTTCAACATTGTTTGGGCGCTAAATTGGTTTCTAATACTTATGGCCTTGGAAGCTCCATGATAACAATATATTTATATATTGTCATGCTGGCTGAATACCCTCTTAATTCTGCAAATAAAGTGTGTGTACTTAGAACTATTCTGGGCTTCAATAATAATAATGCATTCTGAACGTATCTACAGTTTGGTGATAAATCATCTATTGTGTGTGTGGTACAGTATGTATACCATTGGAAGATTCATTCTGAATATACAGTAGGCCAGCCTGCATCCATGCATGGACATAATGTTAACTATTGGAACTATTGTGCTTTGTTTCCATTCACAAAGCAACAAGAATTTTAAGTTTAGCAAGCCTAATTGAGTCAGTAGGTAGTGTAGTAGGTATGATGACTAAAAAAATGGCACACAGTTTATGTTTTTTGCACATGTGAAAAACAAGAAAGAAAAAAAACACTCCAAGATTTTTTTTTTATGGTTGAATTTGTGTGTGTATTCGTGAGGTAGCTGGGGTCTGTTATTACAACTCTGTGGCACTAATATTATAGAAAAATTAATAACACCCTTCTTCAAAGAAAGCCATGGTGCATTTTAGTGCTCTCTAAATATTACATGAAAAATATTGTGTAAAATTAACAGTTCTTAAATACTTTCAACTTAAATTATGAATTATTTCATGACGTCTGCATCAGGTTTTACAACTTTTCAGCATGTACATAGTGTTCATCAATTAACCTATGAAATTGTCTGAACTTGGGATTTTTTAACGTATTAGTCTACTAACGCTAACATTACATGAAAGACCACAAGCTTTTAACACAAAGCGAGACTTTTCTTTATATAGTGAATTGTGAGTA
This sequence comes from Apostichopus parvimensis, assembly GCA_000934455.1. Classification (NCBI taxonomy): domain Eukaryota; kingdom Metazoa; phylum Echinodermata; class Holothuroidea; order Aspidochirotida; family Stichopodidae; genus Apostichopus; species Apostichopus parvimensis. Next base: position 43,170 of record KN886500.1, read on the forward strand.
TCTATATACCCTCAAAAGTATTCAGCCTTATTGCAGCACACTCCTCTGTCTGTCTTCCAGGTTTGAGTACCCTCTTTAATTCCGGTGGACTCTACGTCAACGTCTGAGCTTTGGCTGGGGTTTCAATGCAGCTAATGATAGTGTTTTCTGTTCTTGAACTGTGTCCTGGTATTAAAGGTCTATGTATAGACCACACTTGTACTCACTAGTTCATATTGCTTGTGTGATTCGTGTAATCCAAAGAAGGAATCGCTGTATTATATTCTTTAATTGGCCGCTTAAATCCCTGCTAACTTTCCAACTTCTGTTTTTTGCTTCTTATTTTGTTTTTCTTGTTTCTTTCTTTTCTTGTTTGGTTTCTCCGGAATAAAACCTGAACTTTGCATCGGGTCGATATTAATCGTTGATCGTAGCTTATCGATTTGGTCGGCAGGTCATTCCAAACCTACCGAGTCCAGTTACTCAAAATACTGTTATGACTTAAATGTAGCTGACCACATTAGTTCAGTTCAGTTCAGTTAATATATTTCGCATATACATAGACATACAAAAACAGTGCAGTAATGGTATATACAGGATACTAGAAAAAACATAAAATGTTTAAAACATAAAATGTTTATTACATGTACATTAGGATAGCTGTCACAAAAAAACGAAGGTTAATGAGAGAGTAATTATGTAAGTCACCAATAAAGGAATGTTAATGAGTGAGTAATTATGTAAGTAAATCAAGATTTTGTCGGTAAGATATTTTTGAAAATAATATTTTGAAAGGAAATTTGAAAATGTGAATAGTTTCTGTTTTAAATAAAAATGATGATAAATTAAATTTTATTATGGCCTGCACTGTGACAGGACTTTGGATTTCAGACAGATGTTCTGACCAGTTAAATTGACCAAAATCAACTTGAATAGTTACTTTAAAGAAATAGAAATGTTTAATGCAGCAAGACGTGTCAAGGATATTCATTCCATTCATTTACAATGCAGAATGTTTGTTCACATGAGTAAAGCACTGAAGAGATGATTTCATATTCTTTCTAAGACAAACTGTAGTTCTGATTTGCTTTCAATTTAGATTTTCCCAATTTAAACTATCTAAAAAATCTGAGGAATTTGTAAATAAAAACACTTGATACAATATTGGTAAATTAAGTATATAAAAATTGGTAACTGTTTATCAAAGCCATCTGTGTCAAATCTACGATTTAGGTAAAAGCTACAATATAAATTGCTTCTTAATTTGTATCACTCATTTCTCATTTATTGTGTTTTTTAGTTAACTGATTGTAAAAAGAAGATTTCTATGCGTTTTACTATTCTGATTTCACTTCTGTAATACCTGCAATAAGTTTTCTGTAAACTTTTCCTTTCCATTCACTCCCCCCTTTCTTTGCTCATGATCTAAAAGTTCTCATAAATTTGTGCTTATTATTCATTGTATGCCCATTTATAAAATATTCATTAAAGATAATAATAGCCTTGCAGAACCATAATTTCACAGTGTAATATTCATCTTGTGAAACTGGCCAAATTATTTTTTATTAATTTTCATAAATTTATTTGATCCTTGTTCAAATGAAAATGTTGGATGAACTGTTTAGTGAGTGTTGTGCGATATTATTGTGTAGAATCCGATGGGAGATATCTGAAGCTCATATAAGTCTAAGATATAAGTTAGTTAAAAAGAATGTCATATTACATCTTTAATATGAGGAGATTTACATATTGCTGCAGAGGAGTAAGCCTCCATAGAAGATCCTGCTAGGACTCGAAATGTCAGGCCTTTCTAACTTTTATCTATTTACCTACACAGGCTGTTTTAGCTATTTTCTTGTTGTTTATGCAGCAGATAGGCTGATTGGTATAAACAGTCTTGTCTCTTTAGGAATTATGTTAATTTACATTATCCTTGTATATAACCTAATATATTCATCCCTATTTTCCAGTCATATGTAGACCTGAATTATAGACTACTCTGTAAAAAAGTAATAAAGTGTCTTCTCTATGAAAAACGATCTGTTCAAAGAAACATGATTAGTCAAATCGTTTTATGACATTTACAGTATTCTAGATACTGGAATCTCGTTAACCAATTTTATTAGCTGATATTGTAATGACCTTCCGTGTACTGTTTCCGTTAGCACGTCAAGCTTTTGCGTGTCAGAGAGTCTGATATAACATATTAATGCAGACATAACCACACTCTGCTGTAAAGCAACTTGTTTGATTCATACTCATTCCAATCCATTTACAAATTGAACGTGAGGCTAAAATAATTTCAGATGACAGTCTTGTATTATCATGTGAGGATTGTACAAATTCATTAAAATAATTGACAATCAAGTTTCAGGTCAATGAGTTCTTGTTTTTATAATCGAGTGAAAACAGACGGGTCAAATTAGTTTCTTTAAAAAAATATTGTAGCTTCTTCCAGATTCAATGTAAATGATATCATTTTAAAATGTATGTTACAACTTTTGATGATCCAAGGGTTTTTGACATTGAGTGTCAGTGTAAAATTTCTACCAACTTAAAGACTGTTCTTCAGATGTATTTGCAGGAGTTGGTGGGGATGGGTGCGGATGGGATGGGGGGAGTGGTATCAGGATAGACAAATAGTTTGCTATTAAATTATGTACATATCTTTTACAGTTTTAAAATGTTACAGAGTTCTTGTCACTTTGTATTACAGAATAATTGTTAATTATTATTTTATGCTGTTTGAATTAATTTGGCATTTTACTGTTATTTTATAAAAATCTAATTCAAGTTTAATCAGAAATGTTGAATTAAACATATTCTTTCTGTATGACTGCCTATATTTGTTACATCTCACTAAATAAACACTAATATTTTTTTTTTAAATAATTTTTTATTAATCCTCAGATGATTAAATTGATTAGTTAATGCATAAATATAAAGCCATATCAGAACTATAAAGTCTGTCTTCTATCATTTCTTGTTGTATTTTTGTATACTGCAAAGTCTTGGGTTGTTGTCATTGTTCTAAACTGGATGATTACTTTATTGTAGTGCAATCAGCTTTTGACATAATTCATCACACGTGACCAATAATGATGTTTCTTCATTAATTATTATATTTAATACATATGGACTCAATTTAACAAAATGGATCAGCAACTTAGGTATGATAATTTGGTTCATTCAATTAAACTGATAAAGTCAGTTGAATTAATTTGCATATATTTGAATATAGATTTTTCTAAAAGAAGAAGGGGGGATAAAACCCAGTTAAATATTGTGTAAGGTAATGCTGTATGTATTAAAGGGATGGATAATACTGATGCAAAATTTATTTCAGAAATGATTAAATGGCCGGTTTCATATATCTGACATTTAAAGCATTTCTATAACAGGTTTAGAATATCTTAAAATATGCATGCTCTAATTCATAAGTTTGTGATAATCTTTGGATTGATAGGGTTTCTCCTTTTGACACATAGACTGAGGAAGGCAGACTATTTATTGAATGATGCTTGTGTGTCACTTCTACCCCCCCCCCCCCGACCCCCCTTCAGGCAAACATCTTGCCAAATAGCTATTAAACAGCTAGTACCATTAGACTTTGTTTTGTGGCTGAAAGAAAACCATAGTTTATATTTTGAAAGGAATTTATTTAAAAGCATCTTTGGAATAAAGATTTGAGGAAAACGTTAACAACTTAACAATTTTGTTTAAAGAAAAGAAGTTTAGAAGTGCATTATTACAGTAACACATACCTTGCTTTAATGATAATGCCAAGATTTATACTTCAAATGAGTATATATGATAATTTTGTTTTTTTTAATAACAATTTCATATTCCTGAGAACAGTCCTTAAATTCCCCCTGTGACTTAACAGCATGCAGCGTCAGAGGTTGATATCATGTGATGGAGTCATAAATGGTTTAAAATCGTGGAAAACATAATTCCATGTCAGAAAACCAAAATATAGAAAAAAGCAATAGCTAAAACCTATATATTTCATACTATTTGGAATCTGTACCATCAAGTGGGCAATAAAATCTAATAATCATTTTCAACGATGCTTAATAGCATCACTATAACACGGTCTCCAGGTTACAATACCGAGTGCCAATATCTGGTCAATACACAGTACTGTAGTTTAAAGCATATGACCTATGCATACTAAGACCAACCCTCACATTTCCAACTACAGTCGCTCCACACTCACCGTCTATAATAACATCCTCATTCAAAGTACTTCACTGCATCATACTTCAAATGCTGATTAGCATTTGAATTAACCCAGTTACCTCAATGGTCTGTCGGTTATTCAAGTGTCAAGTATATACAAGTTGCATATGTACAGTGTAGTAGGACAATAATACCTCTATTTGCACTGCTCACAACCCCCTAGTATGTTAATAGTCCATTCTCCTATACTTTAATAACACCCATATATTGCTGCTGTATATTAGACAGGTTTTTAAGTTTCCAGACTGTACAACCTGGTTTTGTGTTATGTATTAGTATATGAACTAGTGCATACTTGGCACAGTATTCTATTAAGGTGAAGTTCATTCTATTACTGGGTATTGGGAGGGGCAGAGGGTGAGTCGTGGTGGGTTGGTGATAATGTGTTTTGCTGGATGATATGAAGAAAATCCTCTCCTAAAGCTCATTACCTCCTTCTTTGGGGTGCAACAAGTTGGGACAGGTGGGTAAGCATATTTCACAATAGCCTATTAAATTTGTTATAGATATGCTTTGCAACTAACTACTATGTCCAGAAACAAATAACAGGTGATGTGGTTTTTAACTCCAACTTTGGAAGTTTATTGTATAGTCTCTGCTCCAGCCTGTTTTGCACTAATATGAAGAAATAACATAGTTTAGATGAAATTTCTACGATTGGGACTTTGATAATGGTTGCTGATTTATTTCCCCCCCCCCCCCCCATACTTTGTGTGCACCTAGTCATTTTAACATATTTCAATTAACTTATTTCCCATTCTCCATCTCATCTAAGAAGATGAGGAGGAGGAGGAGGAGGAGGAGGAGGAGGAGGAGGGCAAGGGTTCTGAGAGGGGTTTACATCAGCATTCAATCGCTTAATGAGGTGGAAACACAAAGGCAACACGATGACATTTTACTAGATGTCTTAAATACCAGACATGAAACAATTTCCACTTCTTTTCCACTTCTCAATATTTATTTGTTTTCTTTCAAGCATTCCTCTGTCATTGTTTTCTACATTGTACATACATACCAAGATAAGAATACATTAGTTACTTTAAATACAAAGAGCTTGAATATCATCTAAGACGGACAGTCATATTATCGGGACTCAACTATTATAAAAATCTTAACTAAAACTGGATTATGAAATCTATCATTAATCAATGACTTTTACCGTTGACCATGGCAAGCAAATACCCTTACAATGGTTGTCAGTACAGATTTGGAATTTAAAAAGTCTACTGCAAATACAATTAATCCCTCTGTATATTAACATTCAAGGACAATTGATAATATATCAAGATATGATGTTGAAACACTAGAAGAACATTAGTTACTTCAATGTGAGTATTAAACAGCGTGCTGAGTATGATAGATCAGTGCTGAACGCAGACATTTGAGTTTGGTCTGCATATTTGACCATACAATTTGTTTGGTGATGTATTTGCTTCATACTTTGGACATCAATCATGATACTGACCCGCTGACCAACTCAAATTAAGATCAGCTCTTGGAAGAGGTACTTGACAACATACAACCTTTGTTAAATACTATTGGAAGTTAAAATAACCCAGGCAAATGGATTTATATTTTGAAACAGCCAAAGGGATTTGGCATACCCCCCTTTCCCCCTCCACAAACTCCCACTCTATATATGCTGATGCCAAAACCTGCTGGGCCATAATGACACTAGATGTTATGTCCAATGGTTTGAAACCAGTGAAAAGATATTGAGTGGTATAGAATCCACTGTCGAGCATCACCAAATATTCAAAATCACATTCATGTTGTCTATGAATTAGTCCATCAATTTGTAACATGCATTCTGTTTGGACAGATAAGTTGCAGTTGCAGAATATCTTTATAAATCATACACATGTGATGGAGTTGTATCTACAGTCTCTTAAACACTACAATTAAACTCATTCCTACACATATTACAAATTAATTAAGAACATTCACCTAGTAAATAAATAAATTAGAATGCACATGAGGTCGATAAAAAGTATATGTACACAATTTCCAAAACACCACCATTGCACTATTCACAAACCTTGGTTATAAATATTATAGAAGTCACCCTGCTGGAAAATTCCTCAACCTGGACAAATTGTTCCATTCTGCACCACCCCTCCCCCCACTCATACCCCAACCCCCTTCTCAGTCACTGTACTAAGCAACAATTAATCTCCCTTTTGTTTACAAATTGGGTGTATAGTCTGGAATATGAAACTCTTTGGATATACCTTCCAGCAAAAACACTCAACACAAGAAAAGGGTATTGTTGTGTTAGAGTAAATATTTACACAACAAGCAAAAGATACCCTCAGACCACCCCTTGATGTGCTTAAAGAGTACCGCTAAGGCAAGGGTCTTTGATAACATTGACACCAAAACGGGATAGAGCCCTGAAAGTTTTGCCGATCATCTTTCAGCTTTACAAACTGGTAACGATTGTAAAAAAATCGATAACATAACTTAGTAAACCTTCGGGTCCTGCGGTAGAGTGGTTTGTACGTTTTTTTTTTGATCTCCATCCCTATTAATCTAATGAAATGAACATGGCTAGTAAACCTGTTGTTACTGTAACTTTAATCCTTTCTACACGATAGATAAAAAGGCAAATAAAACGTGGAACCTGCAGGAATGTGGAGAACTGATTTAACTTTGACCTAGTGAACAATAACCACACAGAGAGAAGGTTGTGATGTCTTTAAAAAGGTTGTTAAAAGCAGCATCTTTGGGACAAAATGATTTATCAAAAAGTTAAACAGTTCACTTTTGAGATGCATGCAAAGTTTGCAAAGTAATTAAAAGATAAAAACAAGTATAAACAAACTGAATATCCTCTTGTCAACATTTTGCATACATTTTTAGGCAAGAATTCTACCAACCGATACATTGAAGGGGTATGTTTGTGCTTTTGAACATCGAGAAACTAATCACAGAATTTAAACGCTAAAAAGAAGTATTGTAAACAATGGATGAAGCAACCTGTTAAAACGACATCAGAAGTGTTTCAAAATGCCTCTATAAAATGATATCTTTGTATACAAGAACTTTTGTGCTATTCCAATTAAAACCTAAACAAAACTTGAAGAAGCCTCTCAAATAAAAACACCACAAGATTAAACTTAAGAAGAACAAGACATTTTTAGGAACAAGAAAGACCATTCCTTCAATCCTGGACGGTAAGTCAAAGATATTAGTTTTTCCTTTAAAGGCTGCTTGACTTAAATATTATTAATGCACACTGGTAGTCCCTCTCATTACTCAGCCCCTACTGTACCTCCTCCTCCCCCTCCTCCTCCCACCCCTTGTGTTCCTCCATCACCCATCATCTCCTCCTCCTCCTCCTCCCACCCCTTGTGTTCCTCCATCACCCATCATCAGTATGCCACTTATCTTATGATGCCCTTATTTCCTCAGGTCTTACAATACCAAAAGTATCAGTTTTAAGTCTTAAATGTATTACATGTAAATTATCAGTAATTGCCCCAGAATTTGCTTCAATATCATCATCATCATCATCATATCAAAGGCATTTTTTCTTCTAAAAGATCTGAAAGCTTTTCAATAGCATTCATTTCACCTCACTCAGACAACTATTAGAAACTCAGCACTTCTCAACATCTGTGACTACTATGGAGGTATAGAACATTTCACAAAGGTACTTTTGAACACATTTCTAAGAGGGAAAATAGACATATTGTAACTGATATTGCTATCAAATGAGTGCTAAATGAATGAATAAGGATATATATGCACTACGTATGAAATTCATGCAAAACAGGTAACTTCTATGGTTAGTAAATGTAAACTAAAAAAAGTAAATAAACTAAGTCAGTAAATTTGGTATAAGTGAAAAAAGGAGAGAACTAGGAAAGTTAATGAGAAAATACCATTCAATGAATCGGTAAACCTATGGATAATGTTATAAATGCACAATGCTTTAAAATAATAATAATAAATAAGAACTTAATTGTAACGATATAGTGAATAAAAACAAATAATAATAAAAGACTGAACTAAGCTAACCAAAATATAAATACTGCACAAACTCTACAAAGAGAGAAATTGAAATGGAAAATATTTCTACTTTTGTGGAACGGTAATATTATGAATTAGAAAGCAAAAGAGAAACAAGAAGGAGCTACCATAAGCATATTAGTAAAAGACAGCCTAATAAAATTCATACTCTAAAATGGAATAAAAACAAATACAAAGAAACAAAAAAAAACATTTTTTTTTGCAGGCTGATGCACTGATTTTACCCTTGTGTTGTGATATCACTGAATTCTGAGGATACTTGAAACAACTTCAAGTTCACAATGAACAATAAATGTATCGGAATTCATCTGTGTGACTGAAAGTGACTTCAGAGTTAAGTGACATCTGTATATAATATACCATGGTCATATATAAGCTAACATAGAGCTGCCTACACCTGAGGTTATGCGTACCTTGTCTGTGATAAACGTAAATACTTGTATCAATAACAATAAAAATAATAATAACTAGACAATAAACTGACAAAGAAAGCAAGCCGGTGATCCCTAATCTCCTAAGATTGTTAACACAATGAAGCAATGATTATGTAAAAGAAAGTTCTTAAATATTAACATGAATGTTGTAATGGTATTTTCAGACTACATTTTGCAATATTTAATGCCGTGATCAAGGCACAGGTTTAACATACAGGAACTACAAATGAGATCAAAAGTGCTTTGTCAGTAAAACAGTTACTACAGTAAAATGATTAAAAGCATTAAAATTTGGAGGCGATAAAACCTCTCCTCTCTTCTACGCCAAGACGATACATCTCAGACGACCCTCCGACATTATTTCTATTGCTAGTTTATTCCCACTTACATTACATCTAGCATCTTAAACCGTGCCAAAAAAATGACAAAGTGATGATTTAAAAAAACATTTTCTAAAGTAATGATGCTCTCTATTGGTATAAAAAGCAATCGTGAGAATAACTTTACATAACTTTGCTTACAGGAGCAAAGTCCTTGTGTGTAGATTATCCTGACCTGAGTTCAATTTCAGGGTAATTGGCAAGAGTGCAAAGATTAATTACTCAATATGGTGAGATAGCGGTCAGCTTTACATATCAGAGCAAATAATAACATATTGTTTCTCCGGCTCTGGACAAACAAGCCGCCCGGCCGCCATATTGGTAGACAACTGAACAGACCAATCAGATAATGTATCAGGACTCTTTTACATAACACAACTAACCACTTTTAGCACTGCTTAAAGCGGATGTGCCACGATGGTTGCTTTTCCAGGAAGGAAGGATTTCTACCAAATTCAGCTTGGAGGATCATGAATGGTTTCCTAGAAACAGGTTATACGCTAAACTGCAAATAAACATGCAACAGTTCTAGGAAATATACCTCTTGATGCAAAATGCCTTGATTTGGTTTTTTCAATCTCTGATAATTTGATGATGTGAATGGTTACAGTGAGATTAGAGTAAGTCGTATATAAAATGTTTTTAAAAAATCTCAGTAGTCCAATAAAACAAGTTTTAGCTAAAACTTGACAATAGCTGATATAGCCAGAAAGTTTTTTTTGAGAAACTGAATAAAAAAAAAGAAACTTTCATTGCACAAATTTTGAGGGGAATAGAGGCTAGCAGTACATACTGTACCAAAAACCTCGACTGGGAAGAGTTATCGAACAATGTTGAAAAAGAAAACAGAGATTCGAGTTATTTCCAAGCCAAGGGTGGAAACAAAGTGTGATGTGACGTAACGTAAATGGTGAGAAATGATTCGTATATAACCCTGTTGAATCTGTTGCCATAGTAACACAATAAAACGCCATAGTAACACAATAAAAATCCTATCTTCTTTATATCAGAGGTAGTACTTTTTTTTATACCTTTCCTTTCTTCCCTGTTTGCATCTATAATAGTGTCTACCCTTCACCAGAAAATACAGAACTTTTTCATTATTCTGTATTCCAAAAGTGCCACAATCACATAGCGGGGACCCTAACTTCATGAAAAAAAAATTCCGTAGAAATTTTCTAAGTAGGTAGAAGAAATTCAGTCTAGGTATTTTTTAATATCTTTTGCAGTTAGGACATAAATAATAACATTAGAGTATTGCAACACGCCACCAGTAAAATCGTTTGTACTATTTTATGTACTCAAATATCCTACCACCATATTTCTCGTTACTCTCGCAATAAAAATAAGTCGGAGCACTGATGCATTTATCTCAAGGTATAGGTTGCTACTGCTCATGTTTGACCTGTGTTGCAGGAGGCTTTAATTATTACAAAAACACCAACAGCTTCTTTGAGCAGAATTCATAGTTTCATTAACAACATCCAATCACATTGCAGTGTTTTGTGTTGTTGTGTTTTTCATTGTCATATCTAAATAACATGGATTCATGACATACTCCATACCTCAGAGGTCTTTAACATTTATGAGTAAGAGAATATGGGGCTCTCCGATATTTTAAAAGAGGGCCATTTCATATCAGTACCAATGTACTGCTAAACAATCTCTGAACTATGGTAACATCATCGCATGATAGCAACAACAAGCTGCGAACAGCCCTGATGAACTTGCATACTGACGGGCCTGGTGATTGGCTACTCCAATGTTCCACTTGTGCGGTTTTGTCGAACCAATGACACGCTTTACAAGACACAAGCCTGAGGTGCTTAAAATAGTTAGCTGGACTGGAAACTTCCAGAAACATGTTTTTGTGCGAACAAAATCGTACATACTACTAGACTGAACAACTGACGGAACTATTATGGTCAGCACAGACTGTAGCTTGTGGAATTTTGAAAAAACCTAGAAAGGACTGTTATTACACTGCCCTCTGTCAAATTTTGGGCATGGCTGGAGAAACCCTTTGCAAAATACCTCAATTTATTTATTTCATTCTGTTGGCTACCATATACACAAGCTAACATTATCATCATATAGTGTAACATCTAGCGTGGTTTACTATGAAAAAACTGGGCTAAGCGCGTACAATTACAGATTTTCAGCAAAGAACAACAGTATTTGCATAACCACTTTTTTATACCTAATCTGTTCATGCCTTCATTTTTCTTGCTTCTTTTCTGATTTTGGTTTGATATGGATATATTCAACATTATGAGTGTTCATGCAAACAACAGTCGATAAAAACATTCTGAGGTTTGCATAGACAAGAAGTCCCTAAACATACAAAACTTATTTCTACCAAATTACCAAAAACAAATATAAGGCAAGGGGAACCAGATTAATTCCACACGAGTCGCTGCATATCAGAAACTGATTAGTGTGTGTGTGTGTTTGTGTGTGGTGTGTGTATACATTAGTGTGTATCGTAGTCTTCATGCTTTTCTACTTATACAGAAATAAATTTAACACCACAAGGACGATTTGTTATTCACAAATCGAGTCCCCGGATGGCCTTCCCCTTTCTTGTACCATACTTTAATAAAACTTCAAGTGGTTTAATATTTTCTTACATGCTATTAAACCAGATAATTATGCCTGCACAGTGTTTCATGCGGAGGTTACATTTAGCTGAGTGGACAGGCTCTTCTACTGGTTCACTGAGTCAATAACGGTGTATGTATGTATGACTTGTACTACATTAGTGACCAGCATAAAGGTATTAGCACACTTAAAATGAGGGTGTGAATATCTTGAGTACTTCCCTCTCACTGTTAGAGTGGGTGACAGTGCCTGTTGCTATGGTTACCACTGTAGGAGGAAGTCAAAGGCTGCACTGCTATGAGTGTCCACCTGTGTAAAAAAAAAAGAAGAAAAAAAGATTTAGACCAAACATACAAGGATATCATATGACAATTCTCTCGTACATTGTCAAATCATTAGAATTCCCTAGCGATCAATAGATTTCTGAGAGTAGCATTAGCAATTTTATTTGAAAAAAGGACTAAATGTGAATCAGAGGAGTCACGTCAATAGACAGTTTTTACTTGTTTGGGATAATCTTCAGATAATTCGCAGAGCAGCTGTGTCTGACATACTTGAAATTTTTACAACTTCTCAAAACCTGAAAGATAATGGGATTCAAACTGAGAGACTGTTAGCTATATTCTCTATCAGATAACCTTCCTCTCTCCATATTTGCAAGACATGTGGTACAGTGTAAGATCTAAAGGACATTATCCTTTCCTGTATCAGTGACACATACCTTCTCATCACTCTCGGATGCATTTTTATCAGTCGGTTTGTCGCCCTCTTCTGTGCCGTCTCTAGCCGCTGGTTTATTCAGATCGAGTTTGGAATCCGTCTCGTCTGGAACCTCGGAAGAGACCTTCTGTTTGTCTGCAGGTTTCCTCACCGATGGCTGGGAAGACTGGGCCGACCGTGGTGTCTCATTCTTTGGTGGACCTCGTTGGAGACTTTGGGCCTTTCCAGCCGAGGGAGGCGGAGGAGGGTTGTCGGCCGGTCGCTGCGCAGGCGTCGTCGGAGGCGGCTGTGAGGGCTTTGCCATGGCGACGGGTTTGGAGGGAGGTGGCTGTAACGGACGGGACGAGGATGTAGACGAATAGCTAGATCTGCTGCTGATCGATGACTGCGAATTACGGCTGGAGTTTTGATTCGTTCTCGCCATCACCTGACCTGGGGCGACGGGGGGCGGTTGAGCAGGTTTATGAACGGGTACGGTAGCCACTCCGTTTGTCGCAGGCTTCTTGACCTGATGATTGATCGGTTTCTGAGCAGCTTTTGGCTGAGTAATCACAGGCTGTGATTCTTGTTTGTTCCTCGCCTGAGAATTTGTAGTATTCCCCGTCACCTTCGACTCCAGGTTGAACGTAGGATTGACGTGAATGTTTACATCTCCACTGCTAAGTCTGTTCGTTTTATCCTTCATCGAGAAAATACAAGAAAAGAAAGCAGGGCATAAGAAACCAAGGTATGAGGTCACAATTAGCATCTCAGCATGTGAATTCATTTTAAGCCTCTATAATACAAATAGGGTCAAATCATCTCCATTTTTTCACTTGAGTGTATTCAATCAGTTTGAGCGTATACTTCCATAATAAATGGTAGGCCTAAGAGGCAGACTTTTAAAATACGATAAGGAGCCATATATGGGAGAAACCAAATAAATGGTTTGCAAATTACACTTCACAGAGGGTGGGTAAAACTGTGGGTTTTACCTAGATGAAAAATCCACCTTGCTTTTAGCCAGCCAGGGCTTGAACCCACAAACCTCCGAGATGCCAGGTTTCATTGCTTCTGATGTAACAGCACTTTTACTCACCCAAAGCACTGGTCAATTACGTAATGAGCAACACCTTCCCTCATATATTGACCAAAGAACTAGCATGACTGTGCAATCACCTATGGCAGGTGTTAACAAAGCCTTGCTTTAACACACAATTTACTAAAAACTGTCACTATTGATAATAGCTCAGAGCTATCAAGATTAGTGGATACTTAGGATAAATTCAACCTGCTAGAGAATGTTGTATCCACAGTTTGAAAACAACCGAATTCATGAGGTGTGTTCACACATGGAGGTGTAGTTAGCACCTTGTTTAGATACACAATTACATAACACTACTTTCAAAAACAGTTCATAGCTATCGAGATGGGTGGAAATTTGGGAAGTGTCCAGCTTTCATACGATGACCATGTTTCTCTCATATCACAGCAAGAAGGCACTAGAAAGTGTCGTGAGATGTGATACAGTATGAGAAGTACAATTTGAATGAACCCTTGATTACACAATCTACCTTTACCCTTGGCAATAGCTCAGAGATATCGAGATCTGGGATTACTAGGGAAGAGTTCGGTTTTATAACGCAATTGTGTTGAGTTGACATATATGGGAGGTGTTCATAAACCATTGATTAAACAAACAAACACATACAATTACTCTTGAAACAGTTCGGAGCAATAGAGATCGGTGAAAACTTGGGAAGAGTCCAGTCATATCACAGCTTGATAGAGTTGGAAATTGTGTTGAGTTGACATATATGGGAGGTGTTCAAAAACCATTGATTACACGCTAACCATTGATTACACGCTTGTACACGCTATGGTACGCACTCTGTGCGTGAATAGCGTTCTAAATGCTGTTATTATTATTATTTTATTAAACAAACAAACACATACAATTAATCTTGAAAGCAGTTCGGAGCTAAAAAGATGAGTGAAAACTTGGGAAGAGTCCAGTCATATCACAGCTTGATAGAGTTTGGAAATTGTGGTGAGTTGACATATACGAGACGTATTAATGACCTCTGAGTTGATGCAACAAACACATACCTTTACCCTTGAAAACAGTTCCGAGCTATCAAGATCGGTGGATGCTTGGGAAGAGTTGAGGTTACTATCAGAGGAATCTAATGTTGACGATTGTTCTTCTGCATAGAGTCCTAGGTTTTGTTGGCACTGGAGATAAGAAAGCAGAGATTCAGAAGAAAAAAAATCGTTGGTACAAATTGACAACGCAGGAATAAAGCTACACCTGACTAAAACTAGTACTAATAAATTATGAGAGAACAAAAACAAAAATGTTAGCAAACTGCTTATCCTCTGCAAAATTCCTGTGTACTGCAGGTAAATATGTTAAAGTTAGAGGGCCTGATGTTTTGATCCTAGCACAATCTTCTACAAAAAAAAAATTTTCTGGACGGATAAGTGAATGACACACCATTCGTTTCTTTTCATTTGTGGTATGCAAACTGGCCAGTGAGACGCTTTTAAAAAATCCTTAAATGTGATTCATGACTTACTCATAACTCACTATCATACCATGACATGGTTTGTCCTTAGTGGTTTAAGACAAAGAAAAAAATAATTTGTGGTATTATAACTACACTACAATATTTTCTCTCAATGTGCTATGTTCCATAGAAAGCAAAATTTCATTTTTTTTGCAGTACAGTAATGTAACAGTAGCATCAAAGATCGAAGCTGAAGGAATATTAATTAAAAAGGGGTGATTGTTTGTTTCTTCCCTTTCTCAAATGTTTTGCTTGCTCAGATAGTTTTTGTTTTCATCATTTGTAGTATTAATCACAAGCAGAAAACAATTTGGAAATTCTAAAAGATTTATAAACATTTTTCCAATACTTGAGTTTTAACTTGACTAAGTCAAATCAATGTTACAGAAATTGTTTAGGTATGAAAGAATTTACATGCACTGGCAGCTTTTGCACAATGTCCATTTTAACTTGGGATTTAAGATAAAAAGATAAAAAACGATGAGATGGTTTAATTCTTCAATCGCTTTGTTGAAGTTTTACTGATACAGCACTTGCTTATTAAAGGGAAAGCAATTGCAAGAGTCTGGTCATCAATTTCCTTGCAATTTTACCAAACCTAATCAGCTTCACCGTTAATTAAACTTGCGATGGATCACCCGAAGACACCTTCCTAGCATTTGACAGCAAAAATCCGGAGTATTTTCTATTATTTTAACAACTACACACATTTTCATATTTAT
>KN886501.1:0-17797 GCA_000934455.1 Apostichopus parvimensis
TTAATAAAAATAATAATGGATAAGATGGATTATTTTATGAGCCATGACCTTGAATGCACAAAGAAATTCCCCTCGCTCCATGGCTGAGAATTAAAATGATTAACCTTAGTTATAGGTGGCCCTCTAACTTTTATATGTTACCTTCACGGCTTGTTACAGTAGATATACAGTTTATTATTTCTCTCAATAATATAATGAACACATCAGGGTGTCATTCAGCTGCAAGAATTACAAAAAACACAACAACATATGCAACCATGATAGTATGAAGTGTGAGAACATATTCTATATTCCTTTAACAGACATTTGGTGACGTACTTTAAAAAACAATCAAAGCAAATGAAGTCAAGAGGTCTCATTAGTTTGCTATTGTTATAAATTCATAGAATGGGCAAATTAAATCCCAAACAAGGTTTATTTCCTCCATTTTACACATAAAGTAAAGACCTTTGATGTATAATGATTCTCATTATGCTTGTATATTAAATTACATCTTTGCAAAATGCAAGCAACTGTCTCGTCTCTGGGAATTTGCAATTGGACACTTTAGTCCTCTGTGATGTTCATTGGCTGAAAACATTTCCCACCAGATTTAACACTTGCTTTATTTTAAGTCTCAGTAATCTATCTTAAGTGATACCATTGTGTGTGTATGTGTGTGTCGAACATCTGTCAGTCAGTCTGCTCTGCTGTTAATGTTCAATGCCTTCCTTTTTCCATTTCCTGTTTGTCAGTGTTAACCTGATGGCCTGTCTTGGATCGTTGTCCAACATAGCTCGGCAGAGACCGGGATATATGCCAAAGGTGATACAATCATTTGAGACCCTCCATGGTGAGTATCGAACCTGAATTCAAGTAGCAAGCAAACCAAGAATTTGTGTTTCATTTGTCATTTATTTATAGGAAAGATGTTCCAACCTCCTCCCCCCCCCCCCCCCCCCACCTCCATAAAAGAAAAGAAAATGTGGTAAAACAAAGATCAAACTGTTCTTATCTTTCATCATTTCAATTCCAGTCAATCTACCTCCTACTCTTGCCAAATCTCAAGTCAGCAGTGTCAGGAAGCATATGAAGGTGAGTCAAGAAATTTGATTTGTGTATGAAATGAGTTCTCAAACAGTTTGTTTTCACTACCAACCTAAATATATTTTATGCGTAACAATCTTGTGTATGGAGAGTTGTGGCTGTTCACAAAGGCATAAGCAAGTGTACCCTACCTGCTATGTAACCATTTCTTTTAACTATTGACTTTTAATTACAAACTACAATCATTGACTTGAGCGAGTTTGTGTCAGACTATCATATCATTACGTAACAGTATGTTTGCATTCTCTTGCCCAACAGATGCAGTTACTGATCCTCTTGAAACATCCCGGGGCCTTGGAAGTTTTATCCAATGTCTCTACTCTCTTAGCCGACCTTGGAACTCCCGACGCTGAGGTTTGTGTTATAAACGTTAAAAACTATCTTCGGAAGGAAAACAATTATCAATATCAATACCAGTCAATACTTCAGGAACCAGATCCCATTTGAATGAAATTGTTCATTTAGATCATAAAATCTAGAAGAAACCTTAGTTACATGTGGTAAACCTCTGATGGAATCTTTCTTTAAAACTTGACGGTTGTGACGAACGCCGACAGAATTTGAACGGTAACGCACACTTTGATTAGAGTATAAACGAATTAAAGGAATCTAGTGGTCATTTGTGCAGTACTCCCATCATGAGTTCTCAGGCAATGGACCAAGTTTGCAGAGTTTGATTATAAAGGATAAAGCCCATTTGAGTTCAGAAGAGGTCAAAACCTGGAAAGAGAACTTGTAAACTTGATATCTGAAGAGGGGGCATGGTGACATATGTGACGTTCGACGTACAACTTTCACATAGTGATTACAAGACCGATAATATTTTTATAGTGTCAAAGGTCAGCCGAAAATATCTTGATAAGCTTTCAATCTCAAAACACCTAAGTTTGTATTACCATAGAGCATTGATTTGATGCAACTAGTCAATAGTTAGCTTATCAAGCTGATTTAACTGCAGAGTTAGACTCTGACAAAGTTCCTGCTAGCATCACATGGTTAGGCCCTCTAACTTTAACACTTTAACATTTACCCACACAGGCTTTTTGCAGTAGATAAGCAGTTTTACTGACAGATTTTTCTCTCTTTGAAACTGCATTGTTATGAAATATTAATAGCCAAGAAAGAGACAAAATTCAAAACTGCTCTACAAATTTTGAACATTAAATTATTCCCCGTAATGTCATCTGAAAATCCCGATTAGGTGGTCGATTGTCAAGTCTAACGCGACAGTGTCAGTAACACTTCCTTAAATCAAAGTTTTTGTAACCTCTACGAACAGATTAAGAAGCATCTACCGAAGGCAGCAGAGAACTTGAAAAGATCTCGGCCAGATGACGAGGATAAGAACGACAGAGGAAAGAAGAAACAGAAGAAGGTGAGTCTTGTTTTGTTGATGAAAGTTGAAATGTTGAGATCATGAATCATAGAACCCTGCTGATATGAAGTTTACTATATTCTGGAGAGTTTTGTTTAAAATTGGCATCTCATTGTAAACTCAAGGGATTCTGTTTTGAAGTTTAAATGGACAAAAATAGGCTAAAAATGTTGGTATAGTTCACTGTACTAATAATGAAGATCCTGCTAGGATCGAAACGTCAGCCCAACTTACTTTTACACATACTAATAATGCTGACAGAAAAGTTCATTGCAGATTTTCAAGGAAGGACTTATTCATGAAAAACAGTTCAGTCACAATATGGTTCAGTGCAGGGAAAATATTGCAAAATAATGACAAAAGCCAAATATATCTTAAAAGTTTATGTTGTTATAAGGAAGTTCAAAGGAATTATATTTAGAAGAAAAGTAATAGCGTTATTGAGAGATAAATTTGACGATGTGACCACGGTGAATTAATCACGCAGGAGAAGCAACTACTGCCGGAGGAGGATGACGAAGGCGCAGATAACAAAGCGGATAAGTCGACCAGCGTCAAGAGAACTGTGAAAACGACGGCAGTAGATTTACTGGCAGAGGAACTGAGGCCGCTGCTAGAGAATGGAGAAAATGTAGCCAACCTGGTACTCATTAGCATGGTATGTAGAACATTGTTTTGACTGCACCATTGGAATGAGCAGGCATGAGCTTTCCTAACTCACTGTAGCATACACAAACTGGAGCCTATACCGCAATTTTTGCAAAGTTCTGTGATATTTTTATTACCCCAGGCTCATCCCTGAATGAGAGGGATGAGAATCGGGGAGGAAGGGGAAGGATTGGGATGATTCAAAAAGAGGCTATTAATGCTTGCCCTTTTTTTTTTTTTTTTATTTAGTTTCTCAGTTCTATATTAGACATTCAGTTTTTCTGTATTCAGTATGTGCCTCTGGTATGCCTCCTTGCCATTTTCATTCCTTTTACTTCAATCCTAATGTGAGATATCAGACATTCCATGTGTCTCTTTTTAAATATCTGTCACTAGTTCTCCTCCAGTAACAATCTCCCTCTCTCCTTCTTAACCCTACATTGATACATCAACATTCATGTCACTGTTTCTGCTGGCTGCCTGCCTCTTCTACTATTCCATGTTTTACATTCCCCCATCTCAACGGCTTTTGAAATCATTGGTGTTTTGTTCTTCATCCAGGTTTCTCTACCGGATATGATGCCCCCTCAGTTCCAGTCAGCTTACACACCCATAGCAGCTGCGGGGACAGACAGCCAAGTAAAGCATCTGGCTCGGATGATGGCCAATCAGTTTTCAGCTGTGGGAATCAAACCAAAGAACGAAGAGGTATGTTGACTCTTGTCGAGATTGTTACAGGAAGAAAAGCATGTTAAAGGATTGATACATTGGATTGATAAAGGATTGATACTTCTAAGAACTTCTTTGATATAAAGTTTGGGAATGCGATCCTAGCATGATCATCCTCTTTGGTGGACGGATGGATGGATGGATGGGTGGACAGAAGGGCAGAAGTTAAGAACAAATACAAAATGAAGAAAAGGTCATGTAGTTCCTTAAATGAACATATGAATAAAAACTAAGTGGTGCCACAGGCATCAGCATGCATTATTGGTTCTTTTCCTTACCATACCTTAGGGAAGGTACTAAGATAGGTTAAGGTATAGTAAGAAAAAAAAAGTTACTGAGGCAGGGTAAGGTATGGTAAGGAAAGGGAAGGTACTACCCTACCTCAATTCCTGTCCTTTCCTTACCATACCTTAGCATATCATAGTACCTTCCTTTTCATTACCATACCTTACCCTACCTTATTACTTGTCCTTTCCTTACCTGCCTTAGTATCTTCCCTTACCTCTGCCTTCTTTCACTCTCCTGTTACCTTCCTGAACAAAGACAAAGCAAGACAATATGTTTGTTCTGTCGTTCGCTTACCAAGCATAAACGTGATAAATTTGAGAAGGCTATACCTTCTGAACTATTATATTGTGCAGTGTTCATCGTTATGTCTAAAATGGACTTGCAACCAACCTCAAATATTTTCCCTCCTCCCCCCACCCCACCCCCACTTCCCAAACAAAATTGCATACCAAGTTATTTTTAATTCTTAGGCCCTGAAGGTGCTAGAGCAGGAGGAAGAAGAAGACAAAGCAGTCCCTGCTGCTCCTGTGGAACCTGAGAGTAGCACCGTCAAAGGAGGGATACCAGTGGTAGGGGGTGAGTAATATTTCATCTCTTTTTGCCAAATTACATCATTTCTAAGTTAAAGTGAAACACAACAGTTTGTCCTCAGTATGCAACTCTAACATCACACCTGTTTGCTTCAGGTCGAATGATGGTACACACTGACAATTTCAAGTATCAATATCTCAAGATCGCTTTGTAGGAATTGCTTTTAAAGCTCCATTAACAAATACAGTATGTTAAGGTATTGAACTCACCTTCTGGACAGCTTTTTCCAATACTGTGTTTAACAACATTACCAAAGTTGTAAGGTCTAGGGAACGTTATTATTCCGATTCTGTTCACATCTGGACGTGCACGAAATAATCCAGGTCTTACAATTGCAGTATTTTTGTTTAGTTAGTTATCTGTGTATATTTTGTCAGTTAAATTTTGGAAAATGTCGTCTCTGCTGCTATTTTTGCTAAAAAGGCTGTCCTTGTTTTGTAAAAAGAATAACTTTTGAACAGAAGTTGTGAAAGTTGGTTTATTCAAGTTAACAATCACATGCAGTAAAAATGACAAACCGTTACATAAATGAGTGAATATTAAAATACTTGCCCTATCACCAGCAGGCCATGCTATATTAATCATGTGACTGGTGTCAGCGAATCAGATTCGATAAACCAAGAATAAGTTGACATCCAGTTCGCAATAGGGAATTTTTAATAGTAGTTAGAACCACGGACAAATGTTGTTGGAGTGCTCCCATCTCAGCAAGACTGGTTATTCCCATGACTTTTGGGTATTTAAAAAAAAAAAATTCCAGCTCTTGTCCAATAAAATGGAATTCATTTCTGTTTATTGATCAATCTTTGCAGGGCAACAAGCATCAGAAGTATCGACGACCAGAAAGCCCTTGCGTCAGACGCCAGTAATCATACCTACCGGACCGAGAAGAATCACAAAATTCAAGCTCACAGACGTAACTCTACCTTTACAAACTCCTGTCAGTGATGCCGCATTCTTGTCTTGTATCAACAGGATCATCAAGTCTAAAAGTAAGTCCAACCTGAGATTTTATTGTGTCACCAAGTTGACCCTTTGAACAGACAATTGTTTTGATAAAGAATTTTCAGACTGACATTACACAAGACTTATTTATATAACCATAGGTAGCTAATAAAGAAACAACCTAGCTATTACATTTCTCTAGACTGGCGAACCATACATAATTTGTAGAGGAGAGGAAACGTTAAAATGTAGTATTCAAATTTTTTGTCATTCGGTTTTCAGAATATGCTCAGAGTGGAGGAGCCGCTGCCAAGAGAATCAAAATATTGTCCGGTCTGGCTGCACAGTTTGGGGGCAACAGCATCCAAGGTATGTGAGAAATGGTTATATATTTGGAGGAAAGAGAATCTGGTGTCAGGGGGGGGGAGGGGGGGTAGGGGGGATGGGTGGGAGTTGATCTAGGAGAGGTGAATCCAAGAATCCAGCGTTGAACTGCAAATTTATGAGTGATTACAATTTTAGGGGGAAGGAGTTTGTTACTTCATTAATTGACTTGGGGGAAGAGATGATGTTTGGTTGGGTGTGAGAGAGTGAAGAGAGAGGAGATGGGGATAAGGAGATGGATCAAACATTACTCAACTGGTGTGCCTCTGTATTTTTCTGCAAGGGGCTAGATTCCTTTACTATATTTTCCTGAAATTGTCTTACTGAATTGTTTGGTTCATTTCCAGAAAAAAAAGAAGATAATTTGTGCCAATTTACCATATATATCTTTAGTCGCCTTAACATTGAGATGTAACCAGTGGAAGGTTCTTTGCCTTCGTAATTAGTGTTAGGTAGTATTTAATGTATTTTTCATGTTTCTATGTATGTTTGTGTGTGTATGTTTCTGTGTATGTTTTGGTATGAGGCCTTCTGTGGTACCTTATATCATTTAAGCGGGACGATTGATTGGTGACCATACCACTGTACGGGAACTCAATGGCTTCCTTTTAAAGTTAGTTGAACATACATATTTAATGCATGATGATTTTTCAACAGTTTAACTGATGTAGGGTCACCATGCCAACTAAGGATCAGCATGTCTGTTTGTATGGATCTGTTATGAATATTTCAATACAAGAGGTCATATTTAATGCTTTTTCCACTCCTTTTGGCCATATGCGTAAACCGTCACAACTTCAAAAATACAAAACCTAGGCTTATCCAAAAGTGGGAAATGTGTCACTACTGTGGGTGAGAAGGTCATCCCACCCACCAACCCACTTAACACTGTGACGACAATTTCTGTGTGTTTTCTGCCCCTGCAGCTCTGATGCAGTATCTAATGGAGGATCTCCGTGGCAACATAGATTTAGCGGTATCGTGGCTTTACCAGGAGTACAGTAAGAGTCAAGGTTACATGCTACAGATTCAAGACATGGAGGAAAACTGTTACAACGATCTACTGTGTTCATTTCTCGGTAGTCTGCAGAAGAGAGCAGATCAGAGAGATGGGTAAGTGCTGTCAAGGTCCTATTTATGGGTTGGGTTGTTGGTATAGTAGTAGTGAACCATCGGGATATAATTATGGCAAAGCCTGTCAACTGTTTTCCAGAATAATTATTTTTTTGGTGGTGATAGAGTATTCAAAGGCAGGCAGCCCACTTCACAGTAGGAGACTACCAGAGAACATCTAGCGTGACTACTATGCTTGAGACTCTGAATTGGGACACACTTGAACACCGCAGACTCCTTGCCCAGGCAACAATGTTTTACAAAATAATAAATGGCATAGTCAACATCTCCATCCCCCAGCGTTTTAAAAGAAACTCAAGGCCAGCCAGAGGATCTCACCACCTCCGTTACAAACAAGTCATCACCAATCTCAATTCCTACAAATATTCATTTTATCCCCGTGTTATCCCACTTTGGAACATACTACAATCAGAAGCAGTCTCAGCGCCATCATATCAGGCCTTCAGCTCGGCAGCTCTACCAGCCATTAGATGTCTGCCACCTGCTTCTTCCAGTTATGGGTGGTAATCCATCCCAGGCCAATCTTTAACAGCTCATTTTGTTTTCTTTATTGATCACCGTTTTTGTATATACTTGCACTTGGACCGTACTGCACCGTTACACATCCGGGAAAGCAAGTTTGCTTGTGAGGATGTTCATTAATCAAGAATCAAGAGGGGAGAGGGTGGGAGAAGGAGAAAAAATAAATATGAGACTGTTCATTAACAGTAAGCCCTATATGTAAATACAGCATACTTAAAAAAATATTTGGATAATTTTTTTCATAAATGGTCCTCCGTCCAACCCACTGAGAGCCAATTTGATAACATTCATATTTTTGGAATCCTTCTATGGCCATGGACCCACATACAGTATCAAATTAATAGAAAAAATCTGTGATGTTTGCCCTTTAAGCCGGGCCGAACCGCATACAATTAATCCTCAACTTTTCTGATTTTTTTTTCATAGCCTCTTCTACCGGCTGGTTATGGAGTCGCCTGTTCATACTCCAGAATCCATCAAAGTCATTCGATCATTTTGTGAGGATGAAGTGAGTATGAATCAGAAGTCTCATGTGTGTTCTGCAACGACTTCATACATTGCTATGTTATGTAGGACAAGTAAAAGTTCAAGATGAGTTTGAAAAGCAGGGCCAATGGAGTTGCCTGAGGTCCTTCATCCATCCTCTTATTGAAAGTTATCGGTGACCTTGCCAAAATGCTAGAAATTCCAAAATTGGTCACCAACAGTGACACTTCTATACTTCCTTTTCTGTCGTTCTCAGAGCAGGCTTACTCATTATGACTCTTAATTTTCTTAGTTTTACCCTTCCTCAATGTGTGGAAATAATTGGAGGATATTGAACCCTGCAGTACAGCATTTTCATAAATTTTCTAGCTATATTCTAGCTATAGCCACAAGCTCCAGTTTGAAGAAAGTGCAAATGATTTCTTTAGGGGAATTTGTTATACTTCAACCAAAACTAAAGATAATGTTTAAGAGTAAATTTTTGCTATGGCTTGCTGGGACAGATTTACAATAAATTAGAGACATTTTGCTATTGAAAGTCGTTAAAATCAACTGTTGACAATTCATTTTTGAAAATTGTAAAACTATTTGTAATAGTCTTAGCCTTCCCTTACCAGACCCATCTTCTAGTTGTATTCAAGGTACTGATCAATTATGACAAAGATCGACCCATTTCTGATAGCCGGGCTCATCTTACGTTTTATTACGAGCGACTTCTATTCCTGATAATCTGGCTGATTAAAAGGCAATATTACTCTTGGAAATTTCAAGAAGAATTATCATTTTGTATTTTGTGTATTACATGTTTGACCTTTGCATGTTCTCACCATTCCCAGGTTCATTTCTATGCTGGAATGCACGCATTGAGAGAGCTGATACTAAAGCGGCCGTCCATGATCATACGATACCTCCAGGAGCTGTTGGAACTCACGTACCACGAGAGGACCGAGGTCCGGTCCCAAGCTATTCAGTACGTCAAGAGACTTTACGAGAGAGAAGACCTCAAGGAAGTCATACAGGTGAGGAAAGTTTGATTGTTTGAAAGGAATAGAAGCTATTTCTGGATTTTCTTTATTTTTTTATAAAATGCTAAAGTGAACAATAGCCCATGCAGATTGACAGAAGTCAAGACCAAATATAGACAACAGAGTACTATAAAGGAAATCCACATGGGCCTATCAGTGGTCCACAGCAACTTAGAACAACTAGAAGGGAGGGGCTTACTACAGCATCAGGCACAGGAAATAAGATGCTGATGCACCCTGCACTTGAAGGACTGAGCACCGTTGTCAGAAATGTCACCAACTACGCTATCTGGTAGGCTGTTCCATACATGTTCCGCAGAGTGAATGAAGGTCCTGCCAGTGGAGACTGTCCTCGAAACTGGTACTGTGAAAGCATGGCCGGGCATCGACAAGCTAGAGCGTGTAACTCGTCTAGCTACAAAGGGTTGTGGTAGCATTGCCTTTAGGTCCGGTGGGCACGAGTTGGTGTGCATCTTATAGAGAACAGTCGCTGCTGCCACCTGACGTCTTTGGTGAAGAGATGAGATGTTCAACTCAGTTCGTGCTTTCTCCTCACTTGTGCCTATGATGCGAAGGGCCTTCTTCTGGATCGAGTCAAGTAGTCCTAAGGTGGTGGGCGAGGCACTCATCCGTGAAAGAGAGGCATACTCCATCACGCTACGGACCCGAGCCTGTTTTGCTTGGTCAAATTTTGGAAGATGCACATCTTTCTAAACCAATAGCATGCTTTGTTCTGCTGGTGATTTTGTATAAGCATATCATCAACATAAAGACACAAATAGATTAGATGATTTGACAGAACTTTGTGACGAGTTTCTGCCTGAGGTATTAAATCTTCATATTTTTATTCTCTGTGAAGAATGAAGTGTCAAACCTTGGAAAGAAAAAAATAGTTAGAAGGTAGAAAGAATCGATATTGAAGGTTGACTTAACATGCTTTCCACTTAATGAAACATGGAGTGAAATATTCTGAAAGTTACTTGAGCATATATTCTGACGATGATATGATTCAAATCTTGTACTTCCATTTGATTGGTTGACAGTGCTCTATGGAGACTGAAAGATTTCACCTTATGGAACATCAGTTGCTGTTTGAATGTACATTTTGAAATGACCTTTGACATCATACATTATTTACATATATTCAGGGAGTTCACGGAATGACTTACTTAAAGCAAATATAAGCTTCCCTTTGTCTTTAATCATCACTGTTTGTGTTGTTGTTTTTTTTTCATCAGGATTTTGCTAAGCAGAGTCTTGGTTACCTGTTGAACGAGAAGCCTCCCTTGGCCGTTATTCAGCAGCTGAGTTTGGACCTCAAGGCCAAAGCCGCTCAGGAAGGATGGTTTGAAGACTTAATCAAACTCTGTCTCTATCTCTTTCTGGCACTCCTCCCCGTCAATCATAAACTTATTCATGAGTGAGTCACCACAATGTGGAATACATTTTCATGAGTTCTTTTTAACATAAAAGATATTTTCGTATCGTCATGTTCTTTTATGCTACTGTGACATAGTTCTCTGTGGATACTTAGTGGATTAATTAGTGGACAAGATATAATCTCTCTTCTTTGGACAGTTGTAGCTTTGCACGGGTCATACGAAACTTTTAACAGGTGGTTTGCCTAAGTTGACCAAACTTTATCTCAAGAAATCAGCAGGAAATGGTAATGGATTCATTTCATTCTAGTTAGTATACTCTTTTGTTTCTTAGTGACCCAACAGGTTTGTAACAATGCAATCAAAAGTAGCCATTGTTTGCTGTAAATGTCATCGTTACATCCAGCGCCAACAGAGGAAGGGGTTAACATTCAAAATTGAGTTTGTGGGGTGAGGGCGAAGGGAGAGGGCAAGGGGGGAGGTCAAGAGGGGAGGGCGTCGGTGAGCTGTTTATTTATTTAAAACAGTAAAGTGCAAGTGAGTTGGAACCAAATGCACAACAAGTGGGATGGAAATTGTTCTTTAAAATATTTGATTTCAAATTCTCAATTCTGTATTTGCCATAAATTCTTCTTCTCAGCCGATAGATCTTGTATTTCATTTTTGAGTCCTGCAACTTAATATGTGTACGCTGCATATCGTTGTATATATGGTTATACCTATTTCATGTTTTGTATTTTCTGTCTGTATGCATGTGCATTGCACGTACATGTACATGTATATTTTGTGTGTGTAATAATTTTGTTCCTTTGACCATCAGGCTTGGAGTTGTCTATGTCGGTGCTCCCGCTACATCAAAGAGAACAGTACTCAGGGTCTTGGAAACCCCAGTAAGTACTTTTGGTCACCTTCTTAACTCTATTCCTTTTTGTTTTTAACAGAAACAAGTTTTCCGATACTTGTTCATGCGACATTTACGTGTTTACTTCATTCAGTAGTATCACAATTAATTAACCAAGAAGGATATCAAATGATGAAGTATCATCCCAAATAATTGAACTAGAATTTTGTTGGTCATTGTTTTTGTACAGACCAGCCAAGCAGGTAAGAGTTTAACAAGACCATATTTTTTTACAATCCATAGTTATGTGGAAGTTAAGTCATGTTACAATCCTGTTTTGACCATTTTTCTGCAGGTTAGGGGGATGGGAATGGACTCCCCTGAACTCCTTCTTCTGGTGGAGAACTGTCCGAAAGGAGCGGAGACCTTGGTCACCAGAATGTTGCACATACTCACAGATAAAGGTAACATTGGGTTTTCCCAGTCTTTATTCTACCCTGAGATTTTCAAATTTAAGTCGTAATTTTCAAAGCAACGTTAGATGTGTTTTTAAACGTTTAAGTAACATTTTACCCCTTCATGGAGTGTTTTGTTATTTGTCCTCCACAGCACCTCCAACACCAGAACTAGTCAAGAGGGTCCGAGATCTCTACCAAAAGAGGGTTTCAGATGTTCGCTTCCTGATACCTGTACTCATTGGTCTAGACAAGGTGTGTTAATATGTCTTCTTTTAGTTTTTGTGGTTACTCCAATCATTAATAAATATAACCTGGTCACACATAGCTAACTTGGTTGGTTTGTGAGCAGAAGGAACACAATGGGACAGTCCACATTGAATGTAGAATGCTTATCGTTGGACGCAGGGGTGGATGTAGAATAGGTTAAGAAGAGGTGTGGTCCTGGGGTACACTCTAACCTACCCCTTCCCCCCCTCGCAGGGGTGGATGTAGGATTGTTTAAAGAAGGGTGTGGTCCTGGGGTACACCCTAA
Organism: Apostichopus parvimensis; assembly: GCA_000934455.1. Taxonomy (NCBI): domain Eukaryota; kingdom Metazoa; phylum Echinodermata; class Holothuroidea; order Aspidochirotida; family Stichopodidae; genus Apostichopus; species Apostichopus parvimensis. Next base: position 12,424 of record KN886501.1, read on the forward strand.
CCTACCCCCTTCCCCCTCCAACCCCCCTGGATCTGCACCTGAGATGGTGAAAAATAATTCTATCCCAATTACTGGTTATGTTCAGGAATATAAAGTATTCTTGTTGATCAGAGAGGATACACTGAAAAGGTTGTAAAGGATAAATAGGTTGTTGTAGCAGTTGAGTTACTTTAATTAACAGGTCTATATAATTACTAACTACTTTAAATAATTTACTTGAAAGCAAAAAAAGCAATGTTAAAAGGATTGGGAAGACCTTATAAGGAAGAATGAATATTTCCAACAAGTGTAGACTGAAGTTATGGGATTGTTTAAGTATGGATGCCCTTACTGTCCATCAAACATATCAGAAGTCTGTACCTCAAAGAGATGTTTACTTTCTTGTATTGCCCAGACGTCCCTCTCTGAAGCTCTATTTTCTCTTTGCCGCTGTATTTAATACAACCCCATACTCCTCATCAACAGACATCCTAACATATATATATATATATTTGTTCTTACAAAAAATTACAGAAAGAAGTCGTAGCTGCCTTACCTAAGTTAATCAAACTGAATCCAATCGTAGTCAAGGAAGTCTTCCATAGGTTGTTGTTGAGTCATCAAGGAGACAACAGCGTTGGCCAGAGCCCTCTCAGCCCGGCAGAGCTCCTGATAGCTTTACATAACATAGACCACACTAAATGTGACATGAAGTCTATCATCAAAGGTACGTGAAACCAAAACTACTGGATTCTGCTCTTAGTCTTTGTCAGAGATGTTAATGGATTAGGTCTCCAGTATTGACCTTAAATATGCTAGACAATCAATTAATGGCCACCCTTGTTCAATCTTCAACAACCGACCACATTTTACCGTCACCTTGAAAGCATTTGACTTTACTGAGACAGTCACTTGATGTCTAAGTCGACCCTTTTTTGAATGGTCTGAGAATAATTTGAGAATTCTTTTATCCTCCAGTAAATTACTTTGAAACTTTTATTATGTTCTAGATTTTTTAAATTGTAGTCAAAACTGATGGGTTTTTGCTCTAAGAAACCAACCATTCTGCTTTTCTAGCATCTTGTAAGTAAGATTGCCCACTGCATATTAGGTTATATGAAAATGTCTTCCCTACCATTGACAATATAGCCATGTAAGTACATTCTCGTAACTCAGAATGTGTCATTCACAATGAACCTATCCTTTATGATCTTCAACTTCCAATTTTTCATGAGACATATATTCAGTTTTCCATGATTGATTTTCTGGATAATCTTGATCATTCTTAACATATTTTTGTAATGCATTAGACCTTCCAGAATGAAATCGGTTCACACCTTTTATTCATGTTTTTTTCTCCAGATATTCACACCTCCCTTCTCGTCTTTCTCTGTGTATATCTAGTCATATTGATAGTTTATTCAAATGTTCTCACAGCTCTGTTTGTTGTATCATTCCATTTGTGTGCCTGCTAACTTTTTGTTTACCTTTGCCAGTTGAATTTGGCTAAAACTGCTTCAGAAAAAGGCAGAGAAGTGGTTACCTCTGTTCTGTTATGTATGCATGTATGTATGTATGTATTTTAGATCCTCCTGCAAACAGGAACTCGCGAAGAAGCCATCATTGGCTTATCGAAGTCGCAAGCTGACCGAAGTCAGTCTCTTACATTCACATTTTAACGTCCATGATTATGAATTGTCAATTGTCAACAACTCTGTAACTGGACGACATATACATTAATCTTGGAGTGACTCGAACTCTGGAATTACGATTGAAAGGCACGGACGTTATACACTGAGCTAACACTCTCTGTATCACTTTCTATTGATCTCATTTTGCCTCAAGGAAGAGAACTGGTTAACATATCTGTTTTTGTTCCCTTTTTTCAGCTACCTCACTCTGCTTCAATGAGAAGAACATTTACACTCAGGAGGTCTTGGCCGTCGTGATTCAGAAACTGATGGAACAGACGCCCCTCCCTACCCTCCTCATGAGGACCGTGATCCAGTCTCTGGCCATGTACCCTCGCCTCAGCGGATTCGTCATGAACATCCTACAGAGACTGATCGTGAAACAGGTCTGGAAGCAACCGAAAGTCTGGGAAGGCTTCGTCAAATGCTGTGAGGTGAGGGCCAGACTTTCAAATTTATGATAATAGAAAAAGGAAACACAATATAACTGATATCGAGGGATGTTATTATTAAGTAAAACAAATGCGTCATTCCATTTGAGGGGCTTAAAGAGCTGGTATGTATTAAGAGCTTTCTGCTTTAATGCCTAGTATTTTCATCTGGTATATATCTCAACAACCCAATTGTACTAGCTATTTTATGTTGTAAAGTGGGGGCGGAGGGGGGAGGGGGGTGGTTTGTAAACAATTCTCAGGTAGTTTTGCCATGGCATACGAGGGAATTATAAATTGGATATGATTAAAGAAGAAATTAATATTGTGGCAGTGACAAAGGCTTGTCCATTAGAAACAATACTATTTATAATTTTTTTATGGTAATATTTTGTTATCTACTCATTTATTCAAGTCAATTTTTTCTTTGTATTAGGAGAGGGGGTGGGAGCTGGAATACACAATAGTACTTTGCAAACCCTGGATATTGGAAGATATAATGTATTTGTTTTCCAGCTTCTCAACTTATTTATTCCAGGTTTGACTCCACTAAAATTCCTGATTTTGGGGGACAAATGTCAGGTCTTCTGACTGCAAATGTTGATGGCTACAATTGTGACAAGATTTATGTGTGACTGTGTTCTTAATAAAATGTCCATTGCTATCGGCGGTGTTAAGGGAATCCTGTGACTTTTTGTTAACAGAAACAATGTTGTGGAAGTGTGCAAACATTCATTTTGCAAACATTCATTGTGCTACAAGTACAGTGTGTCATTTATTGAAGATGTATTGGTATGCTGGTATTGGTATGCTGGGGTAGGGCGTTGGGCCCATGATCCCCCTTCTCTTCACCTCTGACACCTCAAAGCCTACATCTGGCTATATTTCCATATAATCGTTATGTCCATCTCATCCACAGAGAACCAAACCGCAGTCATTCAATGTATTGATTCAGCTACCTCCAGTTCACCTCAATGCAGTCTTTGATATGAGTCAGGGGATGAGGGAGGAACTACTAGAACATGTCAAGTCATTCACCTCTCACCAGGTCAGCTGTTTACTATGTATTTGGCTTTGCAGTCTACTTTCTCAGAGCCTGCACCTCTAGTTGTGGTTTTCTCAGAGCCTGCAGCTCTAGTTGTGGTTTTCTCAGAGCCTGCACCTCTAGTTGTGGTTTTCTCAGAGCCTGCACCTCTAGTTGTGGTTTACTCAGAGCCTGCACCTCTAGTTGTGGTTTTCGATATTGATAAAACCTCTACTGTGATGTGCTACCCTTAGGGAACCTTGTTGAAAGTGACTTCAGGTGTATTAGGTTACCAATTACTTGCCAAATGTAGAATGATGTTGATGGGGTATGTGTGTGTGTATATATATATGACCCCTTGGCTAGTAAACATGATAACTATTGCCTTTTGTTTTACAAAGAGGTCACCAGGGGTCAAAGAGTGCAACCTTGTAAACAGGATAACAGCCTAACTAGAGCTTGTATGAACTTCATGCTTAGTATGCAGGTCCACTTTAGTAACCAAAACCAGTTTGTAGTTTTCCATGGTGGCCAAAGGACACTTGAGGTCAACGGATTAGTAAATCTGAAAACCCCGAAAGCTTACATGAGGTGTTTGTTGATCCACTTTAGTAAATGCAAGAACACTGCAATTGTTTATTGAGGTAAAAAATGGTTTTGGCAACAGAGGTGAAAGTCTTCAAAAAATGATAACATTAAAAGTAAAGCATAGATGAATTTCATACTTGTCAGGCAGATCCTTCTCAACATTAACCACATTGTCTTCTGTGGAGTTGAATGTTCATTTGAAGTCACAATATGTCTAAATACCAAAACCTTGTTAACATGACAACTCCAGAGGTAATACATGGATACACTTAAGGTGTAGCATGATGGACGACAAGAAACATGCTTATTGCTGGAAGTCAACAATGGTCAAAAATTGGAAATATTTTTATGCTCAATATTCCCATATGAAATGTGGCAAGGAATCCAACTTTTTTTCTTTCTGCTGTTTCATTATTGGGGCCTCCATCAATGTAAAGTAAGCTTATTGCTGTTGTACCATGAAACCCCCAACAACATTGACTTCACATTTTGTCATTTGCCAACAGCAAGCACACATTCCGAGAGCCACCATGAAACTGCTCGAGACAGATCCGGTCGTGGAGGCAGCCGAGAGGCAGAGGCTGGAGAGGGTACGGGCGGAGGAAGCGACACGGAAGGCTCTGGAGGAACAATGGCTGGGAGAAGAGCAAGAAGTGAAGAAGAAATTAAGGGAAGCAGAGAGTCTCAAGAGGAAAGAGGAGGAGGAGAAACGAAAGCTGGAAGAGGAGAAGTTAATCGCCAAACGGGATATAGAAAAAGAACTGCAAATAATAGAGAAAATGAAAGAAGAGACCAAGCCCATAATTTCTGTAGATTCTGCAGGTGTTTCACAAATAGGGGTGGTTGGGGGCGGAGCTGCCCCCACCTCCAGCAGTCCTCAAACATCGGAAGCCACCGAATCAGAAACAACCGCAAACATTACACCAGAGAAGACAGAATCGACAGAGTCTGGAAGGGTGACTAGATCGAGCTCTCGGTTACAAGCTAAGAACAAATGAAACTTGGAAGTGATGAAACTGTCATAGGTTGTAGAGGCTTCATTCCGTATGAAGGGGGGTTAACCCCTGATATGCTCACCATCTTCCAAAGTGGACGCAAGTTTGCTAGAAATGGTCAAATATCGGAAGGCAACATTCATCGCTATAAAACCACAGGATGCCTCTTCTATGTGCCACCCATGTGTAAATTGTGTTTGAAAGAATTCCACATGGAGCATTCTTCTTTTCACTGATATGTTAGGAAGCACTGGTTAAGGTTACTGAGAACACTAAACTGCACTTTACATCATTTGCTAAACATATGGGAAGAGTGTCCCCAATTAAAGTATCACTTTTTATTTTGGTTGGCAATTTTCCAAACCTAACAGACTATGACTCAAAGTAGGACTGCCGTGGATCACACATTGGGCACTTGCGTGGATTTTGCCGACAAGTGAATGTTCTTACATGTACAATTAATGAAGTTTGATCCTCAACAGTTTGCATAGAAATCCAGTTTAAAACTTCATGGAAGTTTCAAGTTTGTGGACATACTCCTCTTTTGATATAAATCTTGGTAAGTCATGGTAACAAGATCTATTGATATGAGACTTAAGTATAAAATAGCAGCAAAAGATTTATCAAAATCTACTTGAAAATCTGCTTTAAAGCAAATGATCACTT
>KN886501.1:29044-50270 GCA_000934455.1 Apostichopus parvimensis
TTTTCAAAAGTGGTCTAAACTTGCCTCAATTGACACAATTTTGCACCACATGTGCTTCCATTCATACCCTTCAACATCCGAGCCACAAAAAAAAAACAGACCCTACATCGCACACATTTTGTTCTCCTGCTGCTTTTTGGCACTTGGAGCGGATTGATATAGACGCTAACCGGAGTATGCCACCTTATTCCATCTTACTACCGAAGTAGAGTTTCACTTTCAGATTAATCCAGTATAAATTGAAAAAAATTATAATTAGAAAAAATGTGACTACGAAGTAAGAGATTGAAATATTCATATATAGTGTTCACGTCGTCCTGTTTGCCTGATACCGAGTTTCTCTCTCTAAATACTAAATAAATAATAAAATAAAATAAAACTGCTAGCAAACTGCTTATCCACTAGAGAGCCTGTGTAATAGAATGTGTAAAAGTAAGTTGGCCTGACGTTTCGATCCTAGCAGGATCTTCTTCAGGTTCTACTTCTTCAGGTATCTACTTTGTACTTTGTATTTGTATCGAAACGTCAGGCCAACTTACTTTTACACATAAATAAATAAGACTCATAAACAATGTTCAACCTCACATACGTAGACGATGCCTACGCGCCGTTGATATAATTTGGGACCTGTTCGCGTTCCATAGCTATATAGTATTACACATCACTAGCACTGCCTTGCTTTTTGAAGCAACGTAAACAAGTTTATGCTTATGTCGAAAGTCAGGGTTTCTTCAGTACCCATACGGTAATTGCACATGTATGCTGACAAGTGCCAGTGACAGATCACAACTGACAATTTACCAGGTAATATCGAATAATGTTAGCAATACAGCCCGTTTAGGGTGAACATTGACTCATATCACAAACGGTGCCATTGGATGTTAACACTTCTGGTTCAAACCTCAAGGTTAGTAAGAAAACTAAGAACTGAAGCCGAAAATACCAAAGTTAAGAAATGTTCGTTACCCTCATTTGCCTTTAACTAGTTTTATCACCAAGTTAATAGTACGTAGCATAACTACACAGGGAGCGCCTCCGTTTCGAGAACGTTTCCGTTTCGAGAATACTACCACCGCCTTCTGTTACATGACAATGTAGATAGATCTTGGCTACCAACATGCCTAAGAGGCTAAAGAACTATGAATTGTTTTTAAAATACGGTGTCGACCAAATTCTGCAGCACCTTACAAAAGCTAATTGTAAGCCTACACTAGCATAGTTTGTAACTCTATTTTCTATTGTAACTCGATAGTATTTGTAACTCTATTTTCTATTTCAGATTGGCCCTCACCTAGGCTTGGCCAAACTTAGGTTTTTAATAATAACTCAAGGAAACTAACATAAACAAGGACATAGGTAAGAACAAAAAAACACAGGGTCAGTCATTAAAATACATGGATGAGAAAAGATAAAAATAGTTGGTACTTTAAGGCATTGAAGACTCGCCCCAAACCGCTTGCAAGTGATGTTTTGCTCGTGTCGCTACAAAATGCAGACAGTAATGAAACGCAATACCTTAATTGTTATCTTTAGCTGGACCTGAGATGTCCATCGCTGTATCGTTTGTATACTGTGCTGTGGGTATTGACCGCAGCTGTATGTACTGACTATACACTAGTGTCTAATTACCGACGGTAGCAAGCTGTGTGTGGATTTTCTGGGATCGATGGTGGTGTTTAAAACTTCTGTGACACCTCATTCGAAACTAGGTCAAATTACCGGCATTAGACGTTTCTTTTTGCGCGAGTCTTCACACCCTTTAAAACAATCAAAACTGGGTAACAGTAACAGACAAAGTATTTTTGTGGCAGGGCATTACGTAGACAAGGTGCCAGTGTTCGTCCCTGTGATATCGGCAATGTCATCAGGGAGTCTGGGGTTACCCCAAGTGGGGTTCCAAGGGGAATTCCCCAGGTCAGGGATGTAGGGGAAGGCCCCCTTAGAAAGTGTCAGCATTTTGGCTCTCATAAATTTTAGTGATATGAAAGCTACGAAACGTACATAACTCTATAATGCAAAGGAAGAAAAAAATGCCACTCACCCGACTAAAGTAATATAATTATTATGAAAACCCTTCTGATTTGAATGGTTAGCAAGTCTTAGCAATTCTCCATGGCTTAGAAAGTTGCCTTCAAACAGTAGTTCTAAAGAGACTACTTTGATAGGATGTGTTACACAAACTGCTGATTGATTGAAAATTTGCAAACCCCTAAAAATATTTATTTGCACCTTGCTCCAAAGAGCCAAACATAGGTGAAGCCAAGAAATTTCCAAGTCATCTCTGCCTCATCGTTGTGGAAGGATTAAATGTAAGTCACGTAACAGAATCCATTGATTAACTTTTTTCTTGATGTATTGGAGCGTGTTTTACCAGAATAAAACTTTCCAGGAATGCATTAAAATGTACAGTGGCTATATTTAAGGGACTTGAAGGAGCTTACAGAATAAGTGAGATATATTCCATAACATAATGTTACATTACATATAAATAACAGCCATTCTTTTCCGGAGACCCACCACTTAACATCCCTATCATGGATGAGAGTGTTCTTCATGTGTACTTCATGCATCTGACCATTTTCTCAAATACTCTAGGAAGGTGAAGGTACCCAATTAAGGAAGTTGCTTTGAAGATTTTGCAAAAACAGAGTCAAACGCCATTATCCAATTCGCAATAACCAGAATACCATGTCCATTGGAGACAAGGCTCAACAACACTTCAAAGCAGCAAATCTTTAATACTGTGGGTCAACAGAATTTGGTTACTGGTGAGAATCTGTGAAATTAATGATTGTGAGGCAGGCACGCTAATGCTTAAAATGGGAAGGCCTAATGTTTGATATTTCTGTGTAAATTCAGTTTGCTAGGAATTGCTATCTAGGATTCTACTGAATAAAGCAAGTCCTGTTTCGCTAGATAAATTAAACATTGTTGTGCTTCTTAAAAACGCTACTGTAGGTGTCATGATAATCAAAATCAATGATAATGCATACTTTTACTGTAGAAATATAATGCAAGATCTACAAGGATATTCCTACCGTGAAAATAAGTGCAATAGTACAGTGTCGCTCTCTGTATATAGAGCATGTGAGTTCCTTTGAAGTTAAATGTTAAAATTATAGTGCAACAGGATTTCTCGGTAGTAAAACTGCTTTAGGGGAAGAGAGATAGGGATGAGTACAGTAGCTAAATGGGAGTGGGCAGCTATGAAATTCTAGTTAAAATGTTTAGACATGACTGAAACTTAGCCTTTCCAGCATATTTGAGGACAATACTAACAACCTTAGAGATAGGACAAACACAACATATAGGAAATTTAGGTCCTCTCATTAAATGTAAATATCTGCTCTTGAAAACACCTTGAAATTATCCCAACTTAATCAACATCCAGAGGTAACTGGGAGAATGGGTGAAGGTGATGGGGGAGAAATGTAACTTCCCTGGGTTAAAAGTAATTTGTGATTACTGCATGGTTGCTAATATTCTTAAATGTAAATATTAGTGACTTATAAATGTCATTTGGTTTGGCTTTTGGATTAGAATTTGCACAACTGTTTCACAACTGTTTTTTGTTATTTCCCCATAGATCTGTCAATTGAGAGAAGTTGCTATCGATTGTTTACTCAGATAGTTTTCATAATTGCAGAATTGTATTGTTTATACCAGGGAATAATTTAGTGTTCAAATTTTGCATTAAAGCATTTTTGAAAAGCTCTTTAGTTTGTCTCAAGATTCCAAATTGGTTTCTTTGTGGAAAAACTGCTATGTACATCCTTGGACTTGTATATCAATTTGACCACCATTCTGTTTCTAGCATTTTGCAATGGGATACCGAATAAATTATTGCCTGCATGCAGTACGTATCATTATTGGATGCAAATGATACCATTCTCTTCATATCAGTTGATTTTCAAGAACTAATCACTTCCATGACTGTACATGTACAGTAACTATCATATTACTGCATTCACTGTGATGATGCAAGTGAGACATAAATTATGCTAATGACATTGCAAACAGCTGTACTTGCTGGGTACCGTCATTGTTATTCTGCCCACTTGTGTATTCCAAACTATAGTCACACAGACCTACAGTAGTACCCTCAGTCTGTTTGTCCGTTGGATTCTACCTTTTGTCCGTCGGTTGTACTAATTCCTTCTGATCGGTTCTTGCCTCTGTGTAATTTGCCCTGATTGGTTGACATGTAGTAAACCTGTGTCAAACATTAAAGGGAGCATGGTAGGAAAGTCAAAAAAAAATTAAATACAAAGACAAATATTATACTGCACGGATGACGTGACATGTGAATATATAGCTCAGATTACAATACATTGCTGACTTTTGTCAATCTTGGTCTTAGGTACAGTATATATACTGAAGATGTAATAGACAGAGTTCTCCTTCTTATTATTCAGCACCAAACAGTATTCATTAGAGTACTGGCCATCAGCATGAAATTGTACGGCACACTACTGTACCCTCACAATCATATTTATGTATCTGTCTATCTTTGGGAGAATGCTTTGCTTACAGTATATGGCTTTATATTTAGTAAATTATAAATGAGTGTGATATGCATCTTACGCACAGCTGTTTGAGTATCAGTCTCTGCAGTGATAGGTCTAACTTAAGTCTCCTTTTTGATCATTTTGCAGGTACTCTCGATGCACGCGACTGTCAGCAGACACCATGGTTTAAAATATAGCGTTAGATCCGGAGCGGGATGACAATAAAGTCGAGAGTAGATATCTGACAACTCCAGAACTGCAGAGACAACCGGTTCGTCAGAAAGATTCACCACAAAGCATACATGTTGAAAATGGTTCAAATGTCACGTCCTAAGCAGAGGATGTGTTTCTTCACGATCCTGCTAGGTATTTCCTGCGTCCTATACATGAACTATCAGGTGGGACCGTCGGAGAAGAAAGCTTGGAGGAACAGATCTAGGCCCGGTCTCAGCAGGGTGCAAGATGTTAAGGAGATACTCTTATTTGAAAATTTGGAATCATCCTTCTCATCCAGTCAGGTTTCTACCGAGGATCCTGACAAGGGCTTTGTTATACCTAACGACGGGGATCCCGATTTCTATGGTGTGATGTTCGATGCCGGTAGCACAGGCTCCAGGGTCCATGTCTTTCACTTTGTGGCCGCTGATGAGCCTGACGGTAAGAAGGATTGTTGTGAATTTTGTGACTGTTTAATTGTACACTGCTTAACTGCATTCCTCACTTACACTTACCTTCCTCTGCGATGTACAGTAATTCTGCTTGAACTTAAGCTGGTTCAGTCTGCTACCATTTTGACAATTAATATCCTATCCTCCTTGCTTACATCTCCCAATCCCCTTTTTTGGGCGAGGAATGGGGGGCAGTGGCGTAGCCAGCATTCTATTGTTAGGGGGCAAGATTTTTCTTAAGGGGGGCAACCCCGTGATGCACATGGGTTGCTAGCGCTAGTTTGAAACGGTTATACAACCGGCCAAATTATTGGCGCTTATTCTGTAGGACGATAGTGATCAACGGTCTCCGTATGTGGGTATGATGAAGGCCCAAACTGTGTAAAATCTCGGTCTGATTACCAAGTTCTGACCTTATATGAAGTAAGAACATGAGCCCTGAGGTATGAATACTTGTGTGATTTGAACTCGAAAAAATGTAAAAAAGAAGTATTTTGAATACATTACTGGATTTCATTGGGGGGGGGGCAAGACTGTAGCAGAAAGCAAAAAGCTATGCCACTGATGGGGGGGGGGTGATCATTTTGAAGAAAGTTTATTAACTTTTCCTTGAAAACATTGGCTTTGAGTTTCTTTGAAGTTGATACGACCACTACTGTACTTTCAGAAATGGCATTTTAGCAAACAGATTATATGGGGAAGGAGAAGCAATTGGCATTATGTAGGTGCCACTAGAAATAACTCTGTATATGTAATTATAAACACATCTAATGCCCCATCTTGGTAACTTGGTTCTGTTGCTGAGATGTGAAATGTTGTATTTGCTTTTATACCTATCATTGTACATGTTTTGTGATACCATAGGTGGTCAACACATTAAATTGTCTTTGTTTTACATTTTTCTCTCTCATCCAATGAAGATTTCTTCACCAGTAAATTAAATCACAATTTCATTTTAGACGAAGACCCTTGATCGTGGATGACTTTACCTACATGTATAGAGTCACATCTGAATACAAAATTGTTGTTTAAATTGCAGGTCCCTCACATAACCAAGACAAGGGTTCATTTTTACTGCCATACATCCATCACTATTGTACACTATGCATATAAACTTCCAAACCTACTGTTGTACCATGACTAAACCATCATAGTTTTAATTTGTTGCTTATACCACACAATCTATCCTGAGTAGACCTTTCCACCCACCTCCTAAAGTGCTTGTGATTGCCATGTTTTAGTGGCAGAAAGGAAATGATTAGGGATGTACTTGAGATAAGTTCTTTTAAAGATAAGGCTTGTTTAATCTAGTAAACCTCAGTTTAGTTGAAAACAGTAAGGTGTAACCTTCGACCTGTCCTGCATTAGATTACAGCCATGGAAGAGATATGCAGACTTCATAATTAATTCTCTAGTTCAACCAGGGCTATCTTTCACACACAAGTCAGGATGCTACACCAAATCCTGTCTAACATAAATTCCCAGTCGTTATTAACACAATGTTGATTCTTGTATATGTGTTGCATATCAAGTAGTTTAGTTAATTTGTAGACTTAGCGTGTCTATGTACCAAAATACAAAGAGCTTAACCGGACAAATGACAAAACTCTTTGCTGGCCCCTGTGTTTGCCAAGTTTAAACTTGTCAATGAAATCCTGACTGGAATTGGGCTGGAAGGCATGACTTTATTTTACAGCGCCAAGCAGTGACAATTATACTGTGGAAGCTAGCCGCATAGCAAGCGTCTTATGCTTCATGTCTGGTGGCTATCCAATGTATTTAAAGTTTTTCGCTCAGTTTTGGGTTGTTTAAAATTTGGAAGACCATTTCAGTTGGGAAAACAGTGGATGTCTGATGTAAAACCCACCTTACTTTGGCCGCCCACCAGGGAGTTGCAGCCTCAACCTCCCAGATGCTAGGTTTCATCGCTTCTAATGCCGCTAACCGTTATCCACTCGAACAGTCATTGATATTTTGGCGCCAAACTGAAGTATGTACAGGGTATAATTTATTATTCAGATTTGATGTACAGTATTAGTTTTGACGTGGCTGAATTTTGTCTTTTCTAAAATATTATTTTCCCACGGTTGAAAAACCGTGATACATCCTTGCAATCGTGTAACAACTTGACCATTTTGCATAGCAATTTGTGATGCGTGAGTTGATAGATTATTCCCTGATGTAGGTTGATAGATCTATGGCGCTATTATTTGCTGTTTTTTGTCCAGTTACTAGATTGTATCTCTGTCTCAGTAGAGCCAGCCATGGGCTAGGCCACAAATTTTTCACCGTGGCTGTGAAAGTGTTGACTCCCTATCTGTTATTTCTGGCTAAAGATCTGTTTATTAGTGTGATGAATTAGAAGACTTGTCTCTTCTGCATTAAGGCTTGCTTGTTCCCGCCCTGTTCAAATGTAACACTGTTGTGGCCTTTTAACACATGCAGTGCAGTACATTCAATAAGCAGCTTCCTAATTGCACGAATTAATCACTTAGGTAACAAATTAACAGCTTCTGCTGATTTCTCTCTTTCTCTGTACCAGCAACATTTGACAAACATTTAGCAGGTATCCTTAGTAATTGTATTCCATAGGTGCAAAGAATTTGGCAAGGTTCATAATTTGATTTTAAAAGCCTTCCGGCAATTCTGTACACATATCATAAGATAGTGTACTTTTACCAGTACGGTAAAACTATATGATATGATTATTCTGTCAGCAATGTGTTGTATTGTAATGTATACACATTAATCAGCTAATATTACTCTGCAAACAGTAATTAAAAATCAAACAAAATGAAATCAAATTAACCAGAAGAGCCATTTGATCAACTTTAACTTGAAGGAAGTGTGCACTGTGTACAGTAGTACATACTTATATATAATGCTGCCTGTAGCAAGAGATCCAAACAGACTTTCAGTGTGCATTGTGCAGCATGACAAGAAATTATATAAATATGTGGCAAGGTCATCTAGCCTTACTGTAGTTATCTAGTTGACTAAGTCTGTGGCTTCAATAAGTACTGTTATTGCCGTATGATGTCAACTTTTCAAACGAGGTTATAATGCCTAGTGTCAGACTTGTAGTTAGTGGCTGGGGAAGTGGTGGAGGGGGGAGGGGGAGGGTTTGGATCATGGCCCTCTTCTTCATGGTCATTGGGGCATATTAATGTTCAGTTGTGGGATTTTCTCAAAATTCAAAAGTACTTGACATACCAAAGGGAATTCTCTTAAATATTCATACTCGCCTTCATGGATTTGTGTTCATACTTACAGGACATATTTAAAGCTAACTTTTACAATGTAGTACTTACATGGTAGATAATTAGTGTACGATTATTGTACTCATACTCACACCAAGCCGAATTCTATAAATACTCATGATGTTGTATACTTGTCTTGTACTACAAGTGTTGCCCAGTGTTATAAAGAGACACGTTGTTCATCGTGACACGACTATAAAAGCTACATACCACCGTATAGTACAGTACCTTTGGGCATTGACAGCTTGACAATCTGCCTTGTATATATGTATCTGGCTGTTAATCAATAACAACTGTTTCCTTACAGTAATTAATTCCTTTGTGAATACCACATCAACCATCAAAATTATTATAACCTTGATTGTTGCCATTTTTGTCTAGCTACTGTACTCCCTGCTTAATGAACCTTTGGCTTCATCAAGGCTCTTTGTTATGGAATTTGTATGAAACACTTTGTGTTTTTTGTTTTTTTAAAGTTGCTTTTTTAGGTTCGTCGCCAAGGTTTTCCAAACCAAAATATGTTACTTAGTATGATACTCAAAATATAATGCAATTGATCATAGTAAGACACAAAGTTAATGAGAAAACTTAACTTTGGTTCAGTCCGTCACATTTAGGTTGTCCGGATGCTTTTCATAGTTAAGTAAATTTGGAAGATTTATCCAAAATGTTTGACTGATACTTTGCTATTTGAAATTAAACGAACAATCTCCAGGCTTATGATGTCTCTATAAGGGCCTCTTTCTATCAAACAGTACACATCAAATATTTTATTCAAATCAACTCGAAACGCTGCTTTAAAAATATTAATTTAAAAGTTTTCTTGTGTACGGATTCTTGTCTATCGTTTTTTCTCACAATTAAACAATACTTTTTAAACTTACTTTTTAAACTTGTGGGATTATCAATTACTTTTATGCTTGGATCATAATCTAGAGTCATAAAAAATGTTTAATTATTGAATGTTGCTTTGAGACTCAACTTAGGAGAATTAAATAGTGTTTAGAAAGGATTCATCAGCTTTAAGAGTACAGTAAGTGCAATACTATAGATGGTGTACAAGTTTCATAGGTAACCTATAACTGTTGTATTACAGCAGGTTAATACTTAACAGTGTTACAGAAGCAGGTATAATTTCAGTGATGTTAAAGGACAATTTTAGGCAAAAAATTAAATTCCATATGTTGTAGACCATTCAAACACACTAATTGTTAGTCCAGGTTGTATTCCTAGATATAATCCTTTTAATTTTCGAGAAACGACCCTTTAAACAAGTGATGTTTATCAATTAGTGCCATTTTCTAATATACACTTGTAGACCATAAGGTCACTTCCTCAGATGTTCCACGAAACTCAATTGGGCAAACATAAGGCTTCTGTGGTCTGAAAATGTCATGTTTTTTTAAATACACAATTTTGTTTGTCAAAGGCAAATGGTGTTGAATTGTTGAATGGTGTTGTTGAATGGTTGTTGTTGAATGGTGTTGAAAAGTATGAAAGTGTGATCTGCTGTTTATACAGTGTGAAGTTCCATTAACATTTAGGCCTGAGAGGAGTAAACAGCTCTGGAGCCTTAAAGGAGCTTTCCAGAATTTTAACTAAATTACAGGTGAATATCATGAAAACTTCAATAGCTATAAGGAACATTTCTTTCTGCTTTCCTGGACTATAAAATGTCGAGCTTTAACTTCTGCCTAAGGTCTCCCTTTAAATATCGGATTCAGATGGATTTTGAGCATGTCACCTCTCAAGCACTCTCTCACCTTAAGTATCTTCCCTATAAATGCTCTAACCAGTAACACCTTCTTAGCAAACAAGCTAGACCAGCTCTTTAACAACATGAGTCCATGTCTAGACCTCTGATTCCTATCCCCTTTGACAAATATTCTTATCCCTTATCCCCAAAAATTCTTATCCCTTTGACAAATATTAATCTTCCAGTCATGTCACTGAGTATTGTGGAGTCCACCAGTGTTTGTTTAACTGAACACACAGAATCACCCCTCCTTTCTTTCTCATGTAGGTAGCCCACCAACCCTTCTAGCAGAACTGTACAACTATACCAAAGTTGGTCTTTCAAAATTTGCCAACAAACCAGAAGAGGTAAGTTGTGGCGCATTACTTTTATAATTTTGTCATTTCTTATCAGAAACGAGTGTTAAGATTACATTGAGGCTTTCTTATTCCCATGAAAAAAATTCTTGTCACTTCTCATTTTCATGTAAAATCCATCAGTGATGATGTGACTTCCACTTTAAGTTTGATGTAAAGAAAGAAAATTGATATTAAAGACTGCTTCCGCATTTATAAGCAAAGATAAGAAATTTCTGTGACCATTTTTCATATTGTTTCAATCTGCCGACAGGGTGCATCTAGCCTGAAGCCACTGCTGGATGCTGCATTAAATTTCATTCCAGCAGAAAAATGGTCGTCTTCACCGGTTGCTCTCAAAGCAACGGCTGGTCTGAGGCTGCTCCCCGAGGAGGAGGCAGATGCTTTATTAGAAGCTGTAAGTATATGTGTCTGTATGTCCGTTACTCTGTTTCTTTCCGTGTGTTCCGATTTGTCTCCCGAAAGAAATAGCAGTCTGGTTTTTGCCTGTTCATGAGCTTACCTCCTTCTAAACCAGGGGTTGGCAACCTTTTTGAACGAATAGGCCAGATATAAGGAGTGAACAATTGACTGGGCCGCACCTAACCAACGACCTGCTGTTGATTTCAAACCTTTGATTCCGAGGACTTTCAAGAAATAGGTGTGTGTACTTAATCGGTATTCACAAAAACATAATGTCAATACAGTACAGTTGATAATTAATGGGGATAATAGGCCTACCTGACAGCCTCATTAGTTCCCATAAATTCTAAGCCGCTAGCTCGTTTTTTGTGATGATGTAAAATATATTGATTTTTTTTCTTTTTCTTGAGACATCTCATGGGCCGCCAAAAATTCACTGGCGGGCCGCATGTGACCCGCGGGCCGTAGCTTGCCCACCCCAGTTCTAAACTCTCTCCACTCAAAACATGTACAGTAAAACTATATGATTATTCTGTCAGCAATGTGTTGTGTTGTAATGTATGTACATTAATCAGCTCTGCCCAATTTGCTAAATTTGGTCACATTTATTGTTGCACGGCTTCTTAGTCACATTCCACTTGTTCTTCCTCTCAAAGCCCACCATTCTCCAAAAAATACACCCCGAGTTTGATGATCAAATTTTCATCATGACAGGTTGACTAAGTTTCAAGCATTTTTTAGAATCAGTCTGGTTTTACTTCGCTCCTCTCTTACCTCCCACTCCACAATTGCATTTTCCTATCTACCTAACTACACATTTGGAAACGTTTTAGCACTGTGCCCTCGCTCCCTGGGCAACGCCCACTAATTCCTCCTTCCGAATCTACAACCCTGAAGTTACTACACATGTTTTTCAGCAAAATTATCGCTTGTGATTCATACAACTATTTTTGCGTTTTGGAATTCATCTTTGCTATGTCCTAAAGCATGTTTTTCTTCACTACCGACTGATTCAGATTTGATATCCGTTGATTTTATCGATGGCTTTTCATGTCTGTACAGTTTCTTTAGTTTGTACCCCCATTTCTGGTATGACCCCTGTCTCTGGTTCGGAAAACCATTGTTACGGCTGATTTTTTTTAAATTTTGCTTAATTTCGATATTGAAAATTCCATAAAATTGCAGTTTGTTAACCTTACTTTTCAAGATTGGACTGCAATTAAATGAAGAAATAAACCAAATTTTAAAGGAAAACAAAAATTATTGCTTCATTTTTATATTGAAAATTCCATAAAATTGCAGTTTGTTAACCTCACTTTTCAAGATTGGACTGCAATTAAATGAAGAAATAAACCAAGTTTTAAAGGAAAACAAAAATTATTGCTTCATTTTGTGTATGAGACTAGTAGTACTCTAACATGATAAAATGTTGGTGTGAGAAGAAAACCCAGACATAAATATAATAATTATTTGTCCCATAATTTGAATACTTTGGGTATAAAATGTCAAGGAGGATTCTTATTGTTTGATTAATTACAATGTTATTAAACTGAGTGATAGTAACAAAATGATGGTAAATTTGCCAGGAATTTGGTCAACATATGACTTCAGCATTACATATTTTTTTCATTCAATGTTGGTAACTTCAGTTTTCACTGATGGATAAATAATTTATGAATCCGAATGGGCGCCTTCAAGCAATATAGACAAAATATAGACATGTTTATGACACCTTGCTGCCGTTTAATGGCGGCAGGGAGGAAATAGCGCTCCCTCGGCTTGTCATTTTTTGTTCAAATACTCAATAAGAACTGTGCAACCTGAAAACGTGCCAAACTTCCTAATTGTGTATTACAGCATGCAAACACATCTGACACAGTTCCATTTACTACCAGCAGAGTGTGTCAACAGATGTCTGTTGACATTTGTATTCATGAATATTCATGAATATTCATGAATATGGTGTGTGCAAATAGAGCTGCATTGAATTCCATGCTAATTAAGTTTTACAGGTATAATTGAATTGTACATTTAGGCGTTGGCTGCTTAGTCATAAAGACAGCAGGGTACTGTTACACCTTTTATTATTCTGTTGCAATCTGTGAGGTCATCAAGTGTTCACACGTTTCTTGGTGATTCTAAATAATTCTATAATAATTCTATAATTATTCTCAGACATGGAAAAGTTAAAGATGAAACAACTACATGACTCCTTGAGGAATGTATCCTTGTGTCTGGTAGCAAGTTTGATTAACTTATAGTGACCATTATCTGATTTCTAGCATATTTGCAGGCAATACTGATCATTTTGATCTATTTGTTTGAAATAATAGTACTTTATGTAGGTAGCGGCAGGCCACAAGTAGGTCGAGGAAATGCCAGGAATCTGGAGTGTTTTATTTATAATTTTAATCATGTAATATAGGAAGGAGGAGAATTTGTTACATAACATATAGGTTGGAGGAGAAGTGGCCATGTAATATATTGAGAGGAGTAAGTAGGTAGGATGAGAAATGGTCATGTAATATATAATTAGGAGGAGAAGTGGTCAGGAGTATGTAGGTAGGAGGAGAAGTGGCCATGTAATATATAGGGAGGAGTAAGTAGGTAGGATGAGAAATGTTCATGTAATATGTAGGAAAGAGGAGAATTGGTCATGTAATATACAGCTAGGAGGAGAGTTGGTCATGTAATATGTAGGTAGGAGGAGAAGTGGTCATGTAATATTAGAAGGAGGAGAGTTGGTCATGTAATATTAGGAGGAGAGTTGGTCATGTAATATTAGGAGGAGAACTGGTCATGTAATATGTAGGAAGGAGGAGAAGTGGTCATGTAATATTAGGAGGAGAGTTGGTCATGTCATATTAGTTGGTCATGTAATATTAGGAGGAGAACTGGTCATGTAATATGTAGGAAGGAGGAGAAGTGGTCATGTAATATTAGGAGGAGAGTTGGTCATGTCATATTAGGAGGAGAACTGGTCATGTAATATTAGGAGGAGAGCTGGCCATGTAATATATAAGTAGATGGAGAGTTGGTCATGTAATATGTAGGAAGGAGAAGAATTGGTCATGTAATATTAGGAGGAGAGTTGGTCATGTAATATTAGGAGGAGAGTTGGTCATGTAATATTAGGAGGAGAGTTGGCCATGTAATATATAAGTAGATGGAGAGTTGGTCATGTAAGATAGAAGTAGGAGGAGAGTTGGTCTTGTAATATATAAGTAGATGAAGAGTTGGTCATGTAATATGTAGGAAGGAGGAGAATTGGTCATGTAATATTTATTAGAAGGAGGAGAATTGGTCATGTAACCTTGGAAAGTTTTCCTTTTTGCCTTTGTTTAGTGTTTTCTCGTTTTCAATTGCTCTCTTGAACTGTCGTCAGCCAAACGTTTGTCAACCTGATATAGCATGACATTGGCTATTTCTAGCAAAGTGTTAATTCCATGTATTCATAATCCATTGATAGCAAGACCTAGGCTATTTTTGCTACTGTAAGTGCAAATTCCATGTACTCATGTGGAAGTCACAAATATTCAAGAGGTTGACATAGTTTTCTGCCTTTCCTCAGAACTTCTTCAGTTAAATTTAGATATATCTGGAGATGTCACTAAATATTTCATTACGTCCTATATGCTTGCAGGTTTACCAGTTATTTTGTGATTCACCTCTCCACGTCGAAGTCAAGGAGAAAAGCATAACTATTCTAGAAGGGAACATGGAAGGCATTTACATTTGGTTTACTCTGAATTTTCTTTTGGGTAAGTATTGAATCATGTTGTAAAGTGATCCCTGTAGTTTTCAAATTGATCGAAACACCTTCAATATCCCATGCCTCCCTCCCCCTCCTCCAACATCCTCCCCTCCTCCTGCCTTCTCCCATGGACCCATCACCTCTCTCGCCTACCATCCCTTTTCCATTTTCTCACCCCCCCCCCCCCTGTAAAATTTGTCGTACAAATATCATGTACCTATTTCCATTCCTGTGTTATTTAGACCTGTGAACAAGCTCCTTGAATGTTTTTAAATCAAGTTGAAAGTTCAAGAGGAAAACTCAAATAGAAACAACATTGTTTAACTCAAGAAATGCTTCAAGAAGTTTGGAATGTTCAGTAGGTGTGTTTGATGTACAGCAGGTGTGTTTAACCCAACTGAAGTATTTTGCCAAGCAAATTCAAGTCAAATATCAAGAGTCCACAACCACTTAAACCCATCAAATAAAATGAACATTGGTGTTATAAAGGTTAGAGTGATGGCTCTAAATGCAATTTGATTCATGATTTATTTTCATCACTCTATCTCTGGTTGTGATTATCATCGATTGCGTTTATATTTTGAAATGCAATGAATTAACTCTAAAATGCAACTTGAGTGTATTTATGCAAAGTTTAAACCTACTGTAAGTGTGGTCACTGTAGAAGTCTCTGGGAACTCTACTTTGTATTTCAAAATCGGGATGCAGTTAATCATACCGGTGCTGTGGCCGAGTGGATAAAGGCCGTGGAATTTGAAGCGATGAGGCTTAGCAATCGGGAGGTTCCGGGTTCCAAATCCGGCCGAGTCATAGTACGGTGGGTTTTTCATCCAAGAGCAATCTACTTTTTTCCCAACTGAAATGACTTTCTAAGTTTGAGTTAAAAATGTTGAATTGGAAGCCACCCGACGTGTAAGTTGAAATCCATAAGCTCTGGCGGGTTTCTCCTACATTTGTGGTCGCTTAAGCATCGTAAAAATGAATACTGATTATTATCATATTACCATATCATTATCAATTACAAACTGAGATATTTAAATTCAAATTTGGTCAAACTAAATACCAGCAAATAATATTTGCCAACTTATTAATTGCTGCCAGCAACATTCTGACAGGCCATAGGGCTAACACAGCTAAATCGCTGATAAATGCTGGAGTCTATATTTATCCACTGAAGTATGTGTAACTTTTTGCTTTCATTTTGAACACCAAAACCTATGGCTATCATGAACAGAGCATCCAAGTGATTTAAACTAGTTTTGCCAAAACATATTTTGAGAGACTAATGAAGATCAATGGATACAACTAAATGTTAAGAGAGATATCTAGATAGACAGAAGTCCCTGGGTATTTGGAAATTTGTTTACTAGAAGAAAAAAAACAAGATATTCATGAAATAATGAAATGTTGTATTTTTTGCATGATAAACAACAAGTACTATATTTGATCATAAGTTTCAAATAATAGTATTCTTGGGGGTTGGGGGGGGGTGGGGTCCACGGTTCCCTAATCTTCCTAAGTAGTGTATTGCCGTTTGGAGTGTGATGGATAAGGGGTAAAATGCAAGCTATTATATTTATCTTATATTTATCTATATTTATACTTGTTTCCTCACTACATGGTATAAAAAATTGGGAAACAAGAAATCATTACAAAGATCCCTTTAGCTCCATCGTTAATGGATACAGTATTCCAGACCAAAAGATACAATGTTCACTATACCAACGGGGTGGTCTCTTTGAAGTTACGCAGTTTCCCCTTCCGTGGATGATACCGCCACACCGCAAATCAGCTATAATTATCAATGACATTTCCATTTCAGGTGTACTAGGATCTTCAGATAAATCAACAGTGGGGGCTTTGGACCTAGGCGGAGGATCAACACAGATCACCTTCGTTCCAAATTCTCCCGACACATTAAGGGAGGGGGAGAAACTGAACTACATTGACACGTTTCGATTCCTGCACAAAACATTTAAAGTTTATACCCATAGGTGAGTGCAGAATTTAATTATACCCCCCCCCACCCCCTCCTTTCTTTCGGCTTCCGAGCTTCACACTGTCTTTAGTTGCACCTTCACGTATAAAAATCATATTAATACATCAGATATATGGGAACTTGATGCATTTATCTAGAGCTTTATTCTTTTTATTTTGGCTGGAACTGTTGTGACACTGTGAATCTCTGACTAAGCCTAGTGATAGCTACACATAATTGGATACCTTCAATTTGACACACAAAATGGAGAAGAACAAATATTCCACAACATTAGTTGAAAGTTTCATCTCAATTCCTTGGACCTCTAGCACTAGAGATGGGTTGTTTCATGGACACCTACTTTGGCTGGCTAAAACATTGATTCTATCCTGGAGTGGCCCATACATAGTTCATGTTCTGTGATGTCATAATGTCATATGTTCTTCAAAAGCTTTACTTTCTTATTCTAACCTTCCTGTTAATTTATCCTTGAGACCTGATACATTTCCAATGTTTGCATAGCTGTGAAGGTTCTCTGTATTAAGAAATTTGATTAAAATATAATATTTTTGTTTGGCGTATAAAAACTGCTTTCCTATGTCAATAAGTGATCCAAAGATTATAAAGGAAAACCCAAAAATATTTTCAGCTGAATTACCATGGTGACATCATTCACTCTGCTGCTGTTGCCAGGTGCATTCACATTGTACCACTAAATTTAAAAGAAAACAATTCATGTCTCTGCCACACAAAATGGGACACGGATGTGATTTTCGACCTAAAGATGCAGACAGTTTTCAGTATGTCTCTTAAGCAGTCAACTTCACAGCCACCGGAGTATTCCTTAAAACATTTGTGTGGTTGCGATGGGTTGGATTTTAGTGAGTTTATAGACCATTTTCATCTTATACAGAAAACTCTCTGTTCCACAAAGTTAGAGTATTAAATTGCTCGTTTCATTTGCAAATCATAGGACTAAATTTATCATTACTTGTGCAATTTTGGTGGACTAACGTAATAAACATGTCATGTTTATTAGCGTGATATGATAGTATAAAAGAAAGAGTGGTACCAGCATTAGAAAATTATTAAGTAATTATCTCTTCAGCTATCTCGTTCAAAAGTCTGTTTTGTAGCTGACGATTTGTTATTTAATATCTTATCGGTCATCAGGGTCTAGAGTCTATTCGTTACTGATAAATATCCGTAGATTTGATTTTGATTCTATATTTGTTTCTTTTCAGTTATCTTGGTCTAGGATTAAAGGAGGCGAGGCTTCAGACTATGAAGCTGGATCATAATATCATATCAAAAAGATTAAAACCAACTTCTTCAAAAGGTTAGTAAGGCAATCCCGAGATTATAAACAGGGATGCCAGAATTCCGGCAATAGCCGGAATTCGGGCTATTCTCCGATTTTGAAATTTGGTTCCGGCTCTACATGATCTTTCCGTTCCAGTTGAAACAGGCATGAGCTATTTTCGCGAATTTCTAACTATTATCCTAACACACTGTAGCATACGCAAATTGGAGCCTATACCACAATTTTTTCTCTGGATTTTCATAAAGTTCCCATCATTAGCTAAGATAGTCTTTGGGACATCCAAGTCTCCACAACTTTCAGGCCCTAGGGGCAAACCCTGCTGGCATCCCTGTTATATAGCTCCATGCCAAGGCAGTGCTAACTATTTCGATTATCGTCAAGCTTTGGAGTTCCATATGATTATTCCTCACTTACCTGTGTCCTTACAACTAGTGCACCTTGCAGTAATGCTGCTGTTGTTAGCAGGGGCAGAAACCACTGTTATTTGTACTGGCTGGGCTTAAAAAGTTATGTCATCCATGTGTCTAAGAGAGATGGCTGGACCCTCCCCTGGTTCCTCCCCTTTGAAGAAAGTTTGGTAAAATGAAGGTGATTAGATGCAAAGAATGTTTGAAGAAATGTTTTGACTGTTTAAGTTGTACTGCAGATGTTTGTTATGTACATATGTTCTGTTCACTATGATGTCTTTTCTTACTCTTCTTTCTGCCAAATGGAGAGGGGGACAATGACCCCTGACTTTATGTTGGGGAACTAAAGTCTCCCCACCCCAGAAATTATACCTGTTTGTTCCCCTGGGTTGTGAGGAGACAGATTAATTTGTGGCTCAAAAATATCCAAAGCAGGTTAGTTTCTCAAATGTTGGCAGTTTGAACAACATAAAAGATGGCTTCAGTCTGTTGAGTCTGTTAACTTTGCAATGTAAAGAACCGATGTTGCCATCTTTGAAAATTGTTTTGCTTTTTCTTCCGTGATTACAGGAAATGTATTTTACTCATCATGTTTGCCACCAAATACAACTCACTCGTGGGAATTCAACGGATTAACATATACAGCGCTGTCGGTCAGCACCGATATAGGAACAGTCTACGACGAATGTCGAAGCATCACCAAACGATTCATCAACGACATGAACGTTCATTCGCCACCAGAAGTCTACTCCATGAAGTTCTACGCCATGTCCTACTTTTGGACGAGAGGGTCAGAAGTTCATCTCATCGGTGAGAGATTGTTCGTTTCACTATCCGGTTAGGCTGTAGAACACTTGTGTTGTGTTGAGTTGTGTTGTGACAGTGTTATGAATCAAGTCAATCAATTTCAAAAATGAAAAGACTCCAAATTTGAGTTAAAATGTTGAATTTGGAGCCACCAGACATGAAATTTGTAATCCCTAAACCCCTTGCAGGCTTCTCCCATAGGTGGTTGTTTAAGTGGTATAAAAGAACTGCCTGATATTACAACTCCCTATAATGGTATATTACAACTACCATAGTAATACACACCAAATAAACTAACCACCTGACCACTTTTGTGTGATGTCCCTTTTCCAAATTATATGAATTATTTTCATTTTACAAGAAATCATAATTTAACCTCATGGTAGCTAAGTCACTGTAGCGTAAATTAAAATATCTGTTTACGAAAATTACCTTTAACTAACTAATTTATAAAGTGAAAACGATGATGATTTAGTCTCCTAATGAGACTTTCAGTAAATTTCCTCCTAAGTCAGTGTTTGCATTCAGTATTTAACACTCTATGCTACTGTACGATCTTTTCCATCAAATTATTGTAAGCAACAGCAAAAAGGCAATTTTCAGGGACAATGACAGCTTCCAAAAGGTGGTTGAGGGTGGGGGGTAGGGCGGGAGGGGTATAAAACTTGTGGGGTCTGGCGGTCTGGTGTCTTCACCAGCAGAACTTTAAGTTTCTAGATGCTATAGTGGCCAGAATGGACATGAGTACAAGTTCCAGTCCAATTCCTCTTAGTGTGAGCACCAGTACAGGGTACAATGCTATAATATGGGTACAGATACAGCCCCCTGCTTGCCCGAAGGCTTCCATGTTATTTCACGCATGTCGCTCACCATCCACATGAAAACACACAGCTTTCATGTTATGGTAAAAATTCGATTGAGTGGTTTTTAGTTTGCACCCTTTCTATGAAAAAGATCTGTTTGAACTTGTCGTGCTACAACCGGACCATTTGTAATAAACGATCTGTTTGAATTCCCCGAACAAACGCTACATGAGTTATTACACTCGTGGTATTAGGACTCAACTCATAATCGTGGTTATGTTATTTCTATGGGCTTGTTGTAGCCGACTGCAGCAGGGAAATTGATTTTTTCCAATTTAAATAAATACAGCTGTTTCACTCAAACAAACTTGACTTTGGACACCTGGAAGAAACATTTTACCGGATAAAGCACATAACCATTAGCTTTTAGTTTATGTGTTGTGAAGGTTTTCCTTACTCCTCCAACAGTCATGTTCAAGTGACATTTCAGGGGTAAATCTATTTTTCACTGATGAAATAGAAACATAATGTAAACAGCTTGATAGAATTTGCATTAAATTCTTACATAACATTTTCAAAATATTTATAAGTTGTTACAGCTGGAATCATTATTGGACTTAAAGCAAACAGGTTTGATGTCATATATGTACAAAAATACCAGTCAAATATTTTGTTTTGTTTTGCCTTATTGTCAGTTTAATGTGTTGACCTAGCATTAGATATGGTTTCAGCTTTACATAGAAGAATGTGTATTTAACAATATACCAATGAAAGAAGTACCTTCCTAATGAGTCGCATCCCAAATCTGAAGTAGAAGTTTGGATGGAAATTTGGAAGAAAAAATAAAACAGATTTGTTGTTGTGCTTGTATGCAATCTCTCCTGTTTGCTTCAAGCTCACTTTTGGCGCAATACATGTCCACTTCAAATGAAGGATCTTCATTCACAATTACCCCAAAGCAGTAAGTTTTGCAGTAGTTTTAGTGTGAGGTACCTTTCTCTGTTTTCTACATTTTGCCTCCCCCCCCCCCCTTAATCAATTTTTCTTTCATCAACAGTACTATTAATACTATCAGCTATACTACAGTGATTTTCTTCAAGTATTTCTATGACTTGGTGTTTGTTTTTCTACAGATGACAAGATCGGAGGTACAGCCACTATAGATGATATCAAACACACAGCTCAGAAAGGTAATTACAAAGA
>KN886502.1:7287-34312 GCA_000934455.1 Apostichopus parvimensis
TTGTTAAATAGCGAATGTTAGGTAGTATTAATTAGAGACATATCTAGACAAATTGTCCAACTTCATATTCATACTTCATATTCAAAATGCATGTTACTTCAGCGTAAAAGATAATATAAGCATTGTTTTGAACGTATTCCTGGCATACTTACAGGCTAGCAAGGTACTGGGAATTTGTAAACATATTCTGTGTCAAGTTAGTTAGCTTGTTGAAGCTCAAGTCTCTGAAATAAGGTCAAAATTATCAGTTAGGTTTCGTCTTAGATGGAACCTATCAATTAATATGCTCGTTTCAATTAGCATGATCTGCAGACACAATGGAAAGCAAGTTACATATCAAGTAAAGTTTATGTCTTCCTATCAAGGCTCGATAATAGTCCGGTGCTCCGTAGCTCTTGCGCCAGAGAAATAGCAGCGCAGCCCCGGGAAAACTCACCGTCAGGAACAATCCGAAGGGGGAAAGAGCATTAGACAATATTACTAAAGCCATATCTATCATCGCTTCTCGGCCTTTTGGCTAAGATCATGTGTAGTATAGTTCCATTTCGAGGGGAATGGTGATGCACACCCGACGATGATCACACAGTCACATTCCCGATGCAAGGGGACTGGGGTTGAGAGCGGATCAGTCGTTCGATAGTTTGGTTTTCGTGCACAGGTTCTTTCCTGGGCGACTCTTTCTTAAAAAGTATCTATCATAAATCTATTATGAAAATCGCCTCGTCTTTTGCGAAATTTGTAATGTTATTGGATACAACTGTGGATATGTTGATAACATATATTTCAATGTTTCGAGGAAGTGTTGGTTTACAACGATCTCAACTGATATAAGGGACGAATAGGAGAGATTGCAGAAGGTTGTATACCGTACATATCAAAACAGGGTTGATATTGATTTGCTATTGATATTTAGTTGTCTTAAGTATATGCAAATATATGATTTTAACAATATTCGGCTATTTACATTAAGTGCTACGTACAATGAACATACAATGTAACTCAATCATTTATTTAAAGGAATATTTCGGGAAGTTTAATACGTACAGTTCACCCAATCTTGATAGTCCGAGTAAGCTGTCATCATGAAGCACTGTGATTGCATTCTTACTCATATGTCTGAAACAATAAACATATTGTACAAAACCAAAAATATACCTACTAAAAACTTTGTAAAGAAGAAGGCTGGTATTGTTGGAGAAGCAAATTGTAGTTAACTTTTGAAAGACTTGTCTGAAAAACCCATGTCACTTACAACTGTGCATTTTACGTGATCCGCCCAGCGGAACCAAACACGTCACGGCAAAAACAGCATTACAAAACCAAACCTTACCTCCGCTATAACTTAACAATCAACAATAATTACAATTACAATTATTTTCTTTGTTTCGCACATATTGTGGTTCCCGGGCGCGGTGTACCCAATTCTGCGTCGCGTCCTGGTGCGGTTGGAGAGGGCGATGTTTTCATTCAGTTGGTCGGGTGGTACAGAGCTTGCCAAGAGGGCGGTAATGTACCAGAAACTGGAGAATGGGGGAAGGGGTTAGGGGTGGTTCATCTGGGAAGTAAATTGAACTTTTGGTTATTTAAGCAATTGTTTGTAGCGGGAATTGACCCAGGGTGGCCTTGTTCATATTTTGTACGATTTGGGGCGGGTTGCACTTGCGTCGATGGATCCAGGCGCTGTTTAGCAACAGAGAACCGCATAGTAGTACTCCAAGCAGGGTGGTGCGTGTCATTTGCTCCGCTCTGATTGAGTTGCCCCCTGTTGACCTGTCACGGCCGGCCCTCGTTCTCAGTTCCTTGCGGGATAGGGCCTTGAATGTAATATTTAAACAGGGACGTCATTCTGCCGAAGTATGGTGAATTCAAGGCTGAATAGTTGCAGTCTCCGCGATTTTGCCTGGAGAATTGCACACGGTGCCTTGGTGAGCAATCTTAAGAGGTATCATTGGCGATTGGGTAATGGACTGTGCCCAAGGACCGGCTGTGACAGCTTCCAGAGTACTGCTCGTTTTTGGCATTGTTCCCTTGTTTTTAAGTTTGTGGGAGTGGTTTCAGACCGTGGCCGACCGTGTAACGGGAGACCGTTCATGGTCGGTAGGACAGCTTTATATATGGGGTAGATCCTCCAGATTATTCTGTTGCTGTGTTGCTCCGTATTATTTGTGTTCGTGCTATTTTGAAGAAACTTATTTGGAGGAATAGATTTGATAAAGTTTTTAAGGGGAAAATTTGCCAGTTGGCAGGCAGCCCTGGAGGCGGTGAAGTTTGACATTCGCCTTCAGGTTGAAGGCGATTTCCGTCGTTTATCTGTTGTTGCCTTTATTAGACGCTGCTGTGCTGGGGAGGGTGTTTTGTTTCGCTGCGTGCTGGTCGTCCTTTTGTGAAATTTTACATGTTCTAGTGGGTGGTTGGAGGTTTGTCTCTGCTGGTGAGGTCGGTGGACGTCTTTAATTTTCTTGGCTCGCTTGAATTGAGTTTTGTTTGTCAGAGTGGGATGGCTTGGGGTTGCCTTTTGGCCGTGACGTTTAGATTACCGCAGGGCGGGTCACATAAAAAGTACAATTACCTCAAAACAACTACCCGAACCACCATATAACCCCCACATCGAGCCATACATCAAAACTCTACACATTTACAAACGGGCGGCCCTCCCGCAGGCCCACCAGTCTTCCTGATTCCAAACACCAACGGCGCAAAAAACTGCCATGACAAGTGAACTTTTATTGTAAATTCCATTAATATAAAATGGGTTGGCTGCATGTAGAAAGTTAGTAAGTACATGCGTGAATCAAATTTCGCATTTGCAATACAATACGACAATTAACTTCACTGACTGAGACTGATATGTGATTTGCATGGAATAACGTGAGAAATGAAACCATAGCCAATTATTTAGATGCTTTGCATTTTAAAAACTTGGAAGATAATTTCACTATGTATGGGAATTCAAACTGTGATAAATGGTGGTGTAACCATAGGATCGCTACATTTTCCCGTTGAGCTTACGTCAATTATCTAATTTAACTGTTTAACTTTTCAATAGGTGCCTTCTAGATAAAAAACAAGTCTCTGAACAGACATAAATAGAGTTGTTTTCTTGTAGTGTATTTACGTTCTATCTAGATTGCTACTACTTACAAATTTTCAAGTAAAGGGAGATCTTCAAACGGTTTCGCTGGCAGAGTTCGTAGTTTATTTCTGTTCAGATCCCTGAGCATGAGGACAAAGAAGATAATGAAGACGTTTAAGAATATAAGGAAAAATAATGAACTGTGTTGCGCATCAAACTACAAAAAAATAGTTATCTAATATTCATATTTCAAGGATATAATATAGACAAATTATTCCTTGACCGAGTCAACGTTTTAAACTAAGCCATTGAAATTAAGTAGCATTTCCGGCGTCCCGAAATGCATTATTGCTATGTAAAAACCACGGAGACAGAACCAAGTCACGTTGTCAGCTCAGAAGAGCGTTCATTTGCATTTTGTAATCGGTCATCCGATGGCTCGCTCGTGGTTTTATCCTTTGCCGTCTCGTGATCAGAATTACGAGTGCGATTCATAGGGGGTTTTGACCCGTGATCTGATGACGATCTCGTCATCAGACTAGTATGATCTAATTATGGTAAACGCTTTATCCCATGTGAACTCGAACGCCATCTAATCAGCTACATGTCTAAACACAAATCTACGTTACAAATGATCAACCTTGTAAATATAAAGTTATTGGTACGTTATGTAATATTCAGCACTCTGTACTTACAGTAAGCTCAAGCTACGGAGTCCTCGAAAAGTAAAGCTTCGAATTGATGTAATCTTGTTGTCGTTCAAATATCTAGAGGAGAATACAGCTACATTATTAGTATGAAGTATGGCACAATTCGGGCTTGTAATATAGTGAAACGTAATGATAAGAGGCCACTGCTCTTGCGAGAAGAAAGGAACACTTTGGTCACCGCATTAAAACCCATCATTTTTAATTTTGAGTCCATTTACCGCTACTAGAAAGTCACTTTTAGATGGCTTATGCGTCACTTGATTAAGCAACGACCCCGTGTTACTTCATTGTAACTCCATCCAGGGCCGAAGCCTGCATGGGGCAGCTGCCCCTCCCCGAGACTTCCACTTCCTAAATGAAAGTAGGCCTACGATTATGTGAATGCAATGGAGAGTATACGCTGTTTCAGTTAGATTTAGCGAAACGTTCAGATCATTTCAATAGCCAGTAGTGTGCAACCTCAAGATTTTAGGCACTTATTGCAGGAATGGCGTTCAAAAAGGAACACAAGTTTTTTTGTAACCCTCATTACGTATCTGCACCACCAGGGATGAGATGACCGTGCATTTGTTTTGGTTTTGACGGGTTTATTAGAATAACAACGTAGAGAGCTCCTAAGATTTAACCTGCTTGAACAGTGTAGCAGTCTAATATGAAACTACGGTTCCTAAATGTATTACGTCTATATGTGTCTTATGTAGGCCTATTAGTTTTATTGTTAGCCCCCATGTCAGCGCCCCAATGTTTTACTAGGGGCCGGGTCCACCAGCCCCTACACGGCCCACCCACTCATCTCATTTGTCCCCCCCCCCCCCAGTATGTCACACTGAACACAAACCTAGCAATTAATTTCAACCTAAATTCCCCATATGGCTTGCATTCAGCATATATAAGCTACGGCTACCATCAGGATGCCCTAGCGTCCTTTATATTTTAAATTTAAGAATAATGGAAAAAGCAGAGGTTGTAAAGTAACGTAAAGTCCTATTTTCCACTCCCGAGTAATTTTGGAGACATTTTTGGCAGAATTGTAATCAAATGCTTTTCATGTCCATACTTACAGCCTGAAAAGTAACTCGAGATCTTGAAAAATATCATTTGACAATGACGTTAGTTCGTTGAAGCCTATGTCCCTGTAAATAATTGAACAAATTATCTTAAGAATCAGTTTTTATTGTAACTACAGGCTTAACAGATATTATGACAGTTCAATGCTGCGTTTAGGACGTATGCAAACCAGCCTAAGCAAAATAAATCAACTACCCATCGACTGTGAATAACTTTGTGCACCTCCCATAAATGGTAACACTCATACCAACTGAGTATTACTTTAACAAAAATACACGATTGTAGCAAGTACGAAATGTAGGTTTTCACGAAGCGATCGCCACTACTTGTCTAAAATATGATTCTGGTCGTCTTTCCAAATTCCGAGGCCCAGACACTGTTCGTAGCAGTGTTGTTCACCTCATAAAATGGAAGAATTGTTTGTTTTGTTTTATCTTTATTTTTTAATGTACGGTACTAATGTTATCGGTAGGTCGTTAATTATTTATCATTATAGGATATTCCTTATATTCATTTCTTTTTGAAACCATTTGAAATAACCAGTACACGTAAGTACAGTTTAAGCAGCATATGAGTGCTTGGTATCTTTTGCGAAAGGATTCAAATTAAAGCAGACTATATGAATTATCGTGTAAATTTATATGCAAGGCAAGTCACTTATCGGATATATAGGTTCCATAAAGTCATACTATAGGCATTGTCCAATCAACAGCTTGGAAACATACATATCCGAAAGAACATTTGCTCTTCATTCTAAGCAATGCATCTCAGAGAAGAGGCCTAATGTGTGTCCAGGGGAGCCACTGGGAAAATCCAAAGTTTTTAAAGTACTTCGTGCTCTCTCCTAGAACGCTTGAAGCAAAACATTATATATGATAAAGAGAGAATCATGTTTTCTGAAATTACAAACCCCTGAAGCTGCAGCGCTTACGATATTTTGTTCTCTTTCTAAATGACTTCACATAGATATATATGAGAGAGTTGTTTTCAGTTTCTCTGGAGTGAGTTCTCTTTTATGTATGTATTTCAAAGCCCCAGTCGATTCCTCGAAATCCCTAGTATTAAGTGATGTTTCTTATTTACTGGTTGGGTCTTGAATCGCAAAACACATGTTAGCCCACAACCAGAGTCCACGGAGGGCTGTAACACTTTGTTTGCCTAATACTATCCAACTCTAGGAAATGTTCATGTAAGGAAGAAAACAGGGAGAACGGCTTTCTTGTATTTTCTTCTTCGTTTTTGTTACTCTAATACTTTCAAGCGTGTAAGACCACACACATCCAATTATCACATACCAATATTTTGTTGATCTAAGTACTGTACCGGGAAATGGTATAGAAGGTTGCACTTTAACAATTAAACTCAGTTATGACTCATGGTCGAATCTTTCGGGGTTTGGTTTTATGTGTAAAGAATGCTTGCTGATATGTTAACTATATATCTTGATCATCAATCTTTGAAATTCATAACAATCAAAATAATCCTCGATCGCTGTTCTAATTTGCACAAAATTTAATATTTGATAACCCACAGCTCCCTCAAGTTGGATATTCCTTTAAAGGTGTCTTCTTCAATCTTCTGTATCTTGTTATCACCCAAGTTCCTGTTGCAGTTGTAAGGTATAAACAAAGAAACAAAATGTAATATATTGAATATTGTAATGATTGACACCAACAAGTACTTGTTTTTACCTTCTAGCTGAGAATATTCTTTTGAAATGCAATTTTAATGTTGGCCTTTCTAATTCTAATTCTTTCATTTATCACTCAGAGGGCAGCAGATAAAAGAAAAGATATGCAGTTTAATAGACTTTCGGCTTAAAGACCACTTTTTACAATGTCATTTCAATGTCTTTCACATATAGAAAAAAATATACCTTTGTTACATTGAAGTAGAACGGTTAAAATATTTTATTCGAAACCACTTCTTTTATCTCAATTACAGCTGTCGTAAAGTATATTATAACAGGTGTCATTTTTTCTTCAATTGATTTCCCATGAGTGAGAGTTTTAAGAAGGAACTACTCACAAAGACACAAGTGACGGGAGATCTTGAAATAAGTTCAATGGTATATAATGTATCTTGTTAAGAGCCAAGTTCCTGAAAAAAAATATATTGCAAAAAATGATTTTATTTATCACTCAATACTACGATAACACTAATGCATTGCTGTGAATTAGAGGGCAGCAGATAAAAGAACGGATATACAGTTTAATATAGCTTCGGACTTGAAGACCACTTTATACAATGTCATTTCAATGTCTTTGCCATAAAGAAAAAAATCTGCCTTTGCTACAGTGAAGTAAAAAAACGATTAAAATATTTTATTAAAAGACCCTTCTTTTTTCTCAATTACAGGTGGCAATATATCTTCAATTGATTTCCCACGAGTTAGAGTTTTAAGAAGGAACTACTCACAAAGACTAAAGAGATGGGAGATCTTGAAATAATTTCACTGGTATATTATGTATCTCGTTAAGAGCCAAGTTCCTCAATAAAATATATTGCAAAAAATCAAATATACATATGAATTTAATAAAAATTGTCATATATTTATCACTCAAGTATTGAATAATTAAATATCAAACATCTCTACCAATAAAATACAAGCAATAGAACTGTTCATGCTAGATTATTTCAATGTGTATCATAACCATTTAGCATTAATATTTTTTGCACAGAGCCACAGCGTCTTTTCCTCACATAATTCTTGGAATTAAAGTCATTGTGCGTTGCAATGATTTTTAGTTTTAGACTATTTTGTTGCGGCCGCTTGAGTTTTGGCTGGGAAGGGGTGTATATTTGATTTCGATTCATTTGTTTGTAATCCGGTTTGAAAATAACATGGCCACTGCTATGTTCAATTAGTAGAGAAATATCTCTTAACAATGGTATGTACTTGGCAGTAGAGACTTCTTTGCTGTACTAGGAAAGATAAAAAGATGGGTTTTGTCCTTCTCTGTTTTTAACTAGAAGTTTTGACATACAAAAATCAACTTGAGGTATTTGAAATGTTACCACAGAGATTTACGTTTGGGTCAAGGAACCCTAAGAGATATCAAGTACTGCCTTAATTAATTAGTTTCATTTAACACATGCATAATGACCGACACATCAACACCATCGATTCAATATTGTATTCAGATCTCATTTTCCAGCTAACTATTTTGAACCTACAAAGATAACATTGTAGTTATTAAAGCTTATTGTGTAATATCGTCATGATATTTTAGTATCGAATAAAGCACAGACTGGAATATTATCCACACCAAAATAAGAATCTGCTTTATATCTTAATTAATTTAAGAGTTTTAAGTACGTTACTACTTGTGATTACCGTGTATTCATGCAGCTACCAATGTGACATTACATTTTAATAAACTACAATTCTAAAGCAAGGAGACTTACATAGCTATAAAAAAAATCATTCGAGAAATATGCAAAAAGTAAATTATAAATTCTTTCCATGTGATATATATAGGATTTTTTAGTAGCATATATGTATCTGCGGTAATATCTGGCTCGTGGAAATTGATTACCCAACTGGATTATTACAATATTATACTTACAATGCGCCCAACTCAAAGAGGCCTTGAAATATGTCACTCGTCATCGTTGATATCTTGTTGTTATTTAAATATCTGAAAGATACTCAACGTAAATGATCAAATGTAGGCCACGATTGGCTAATGAAACTATTGTTTCTTATGAATACTGTTTTCTTGCAGGAAATTATTTCTTAGCTACATAATCCGACCGCGAACACAGATGACGCTCTAGTCTATTCGTAACGGTATGTTGTTCTATAACCACCGATACACACAGAGAACGCAGGAAGTACAGTACATCTTAAAGTTTTGTACCAGAGTAAAAACTAGATAGTGCTATAAATCAGTAGCATGTGCTACTGGGATTACAGTAAGAACTGAGGGTATGTATAATCGCAACAAATCCAGTTCTTGGGATTTGTTGCGATTACACATATCCTCAGTTCTTACTGTAATGCTAATGGCACATGCTACCGATTTATCAGATTTATCAGCACAATCCAGTTTTTACTCTGGTACAACGTTTTAAGATTTGCAGTAGTTACTGTAAGCTCTTTGTGAATCGGTTGTGTAACTATTTAATAGGTTCTTTATTGATCGTTTTTGTAGTTTGCGAATCAGGACTCGGAACAGAGACAGAAATGGAGTTCAGTAGACTCGGACTTGAGACAGAGTCCATGCAAGTCCTTATATATTAATATATTACAACCTCTCCATTGTATAAGGTCGTATAATTATTTATACTAAAGGCAATGTATCTTAATTGCATGTTCTATATGGTACAAAACGTAACCTGTAAGTTGAGGCGTCCCTTAGAATCTCAATTGTGTAATTGAAGAATGCAACTGTAAACTCATTGGTTGTTGGTTATACTCTTATTCAAATAACAAGTAGAACATTGATAAGATAGCTCTTTTTACGTTCGACCACTGACAATCTTAATCAGAACTTACAGACCACTGAGGTTAGTCGACCCACCGAACACATTTCCGGAAATTTCAGTAACCAGGGTTTTGGTGATGACTCTAAAAGTAGCGAATTGAGATTTTAATACATAAATACAATTACTTTTGAGTATTGGACCATATCCTATATTAATAGCGTTGTATCAACTTAGTGGATATACAAAATATTACATAATACTGTACGTAATTTATATGTAGCCATGTACTACAACAGTGGGAATAGGCCACACAGACACTGTTATTCTGGAAAACGTTGGTTTCAGATGGATTTACTACTTGGTACAATTTTAAGAGCTCATCAAAGACCGCAGATGTGTTTTCAGACAACGACAATGCTGTTGAGTTTCACTGTAGACTGTTCACCTTTCGACATAGCCCTATATCTGTTTTACATGTTATGCATATTACGTTACGTATCATCTTGAAATGCACGTTGGAAATACTTTATATGTATTAACCCATATCTGATATGTATTAAATAATAACTCTTAATTTTAGAGATCATCAGATATTAAACCGATTAAGGGTTTTTCTTCTAATAATAATAATCATATGATGCTTTACAGTTTATACATATTTTCGTGAGTGTTGCAATCAATTAAATTTATACTACAACCAAAAGCGATATTCTAAGAATGAGGAGAATTAGGAACAGGAATTATGATGCTAAGTGCTTAACACGGATAAGAATTCTTTGTAAATGTATTTTAATTTCTCATGAAATTTATTGTCATGTGTTATAAAATCATACTTATACCAGTCAAAGTAACGTTTCATATGCAATATCTTCAATAATCAATCAATATTTAGATTGAACTTAATAGAAGAACTTACAGATAAGACGTGTTGGTCGGTATGTTGCGAGGAACATTCTGTATACTGTTGCCAATACAGTCCACTTTAAATAGTAACTCGTCATAACTCGGCATGTCGTCATAACAATGACAAACGCCATCTCTTCCGCAGGCTGTTGGAACTAAAAAGATACTGGCACAATTAAATAATCGCAGTTAAAATTTAGCAAAATATTTCTATAAACGTGTGGTGGAATTTTTAACTAAACTGAACTGTCAGATACAGTCATATAAACGGATGTCTCAAAATCAAAATGACAACGTTATGAGACAACCTTAAGTTACATGTAAATCTATGAGAATGGAATAGTTATATGATATGTAACTTACTATGATTTGTTGTAAGTCTGTAATTGTCTTGGTGACAGCATGTTACTTTACAAGTACAAAGGATTATCAGTGAGAGATGACACATTGTAATTAATACCATGATAGCCATTTCAACCTGTGTAATATAATTGAAAGAGTACACATTAACTTCACATAAGTATATGTTCTTTGAACTGTTTTAGTATTGGATACATCACATCGTCACTGACCTGGATCATGCATTAAAATCAACAACTAGGCCTAACATTGACGTATATATGATAAACAGGAATCGCAGTCATCGTGTACTTGAGACATATAATTGTGGGTCACAACAGATCTTAACCGATCTTAACTAAGAGCTAGAATGCAATTACAAATTATTGTCTAATTTCAATAGTATATCACAGCGGATGGACTAACAACAGAAATACAGCACATTGGCAATTTGTACTGACTAACAAAGACAAGCATCAACGTCATTTGTCAAGGAACACAGAATTGTAATGACAGAATGATTAAAAGCGTGAAACTGATATTTTTAAAAGGAAAGACAGCTGGCCGAAACTTGTTTTAAATTAAATTATGCAAGACCATTGATGGTTATTATACGTTTAGCTGGAATTGCAAGTCACTTTCATTCTCTACTACATCTTGACGCAGTAAATGCAAACGTACAACCAACGTTAGTCGCCAAGTATAGGAACTTGCCTATCTATAGCATTAACGTCTTTCTGTCAAGGGAAACAGAATTGAAATGAAAAAATGGAGATTAAAAGCGTGAACTAATTTCTTTAAAAAGAAAAGTCAGCTGCCCTAAACTGACTTTAAGTTCAACTGTGCAAGACTAATGATATGGTGATTATACGTCTAATTTCAATTGCAAGTCTCTTTCATTTTCCACTGCATCTTGTAAGCATATTAAATGCTTCTAATTAGTGTACGACGAAGGCGGTGAATGCAAACCCGCAGCCAAAGGTAGTCTCCAAGTGTGGGAACTAAATGTTGAGGGAATTCCTCTTTACAACAATTGTTTTTTAATTGTATGTTAGATAAGCTTAGGAACGACATATTATAAACCTATTGATTAAGAGCAGTTGTACAATAATTATAATGCTATCATTGCTAATTGTCAAACCTACTGATTAAGAGCAGTTGTACAATAATTAATGATTTGTTTATATACTTTCATCCTCTCTCTAACAATATGTGCAGATATAAACCTTAGATGGCGTGAATATCTGCACATGAATAATTAAAAAAGAAACATAAAAGCAGTTCACTGTTTCTATACTCACCACTGTATATACTGGATCACAGCAAACAATTCAGGAGTCTTTTGTTTCTACTTAATCCACCTGCCTGCATTGCGGCACCAATTTCACTTAATTGATATCACTCAAAATAAGATCGTTGTTAATCTAGCTAACAAATTCTCTTGGATTTCCTTACCAAATGAATATATATATATATCCACGACTAGTTAATACTTACGAGCAGTCCTCACAACTTCGTTGACCAGAACCGTTTCATTCATTTTTAGCATTATATGGTCGCTTTTCTACATTGCTTAAACTCAAACTTGAACATATACTCAAAACAAATCTTTATGTTGTTTCCATATTACAATGAACTGATAGCAATTCTTCATTGCATTAAACGAAACTTGACTGTGGTCAAGCTGAAACACTTTATACTTTCATATATCATTAAATTGTATTGTTACTTTATCATTTTATATAAATCTTGATTATAGTAAAGCTACACATTATATGGTCTTCACGATAATATTAAATGGTCTGCTCTCTTCATGTTTTTAAACGAAAATTGATTCTGATTCGCAGAATAAAATACTGCGCTGTTTCCTTATGAATACCCGGTCGTATACATTACCAAAATAAAGGCAAACTGTTGCAATTGAATACTTACGTAACAAATTTGTCTCGCACAAATTAATATACAATACAGATCAAAACGTCAAGAGCTCGATTTGTAAACTGTTCTTCAACATGCTCTTAACATGTTGCAACTTTTTGCAACTGAAACGATACATGTTGACATCGTAGCCGTTAAATTTGTCTTGAAATCAGTAAATAGAAAGTCGTTCAATGGCAAAAAAGATTTGGACCTCAATAATTTAACCTTTCATTTTCATCATTTAAAGGACGTCCGTGACATTAAATGAGAATAACTGAATGTGAAGGGCCGTTACGTAGACTCTCTGTTAACTCAGGTATACATTGAACAATAAATAAAATGCAGTATGTGCAATTTTATATTTTTCGAGTTTCACAAGCTTCCCGGTAGTTGACAATTGCGTATGTTTAGAGGGACCGTCCCATGGAAAATCTATAAGGAGCATGCATCAGAAATAGTTAGAAATAGTCCTTTTTTGTTGCCCGTAATATTGGATGGTTGATATTAATAAGTTCCAAACTTGACGTGTGGTTGTTTGCAATATACTAAAGAAAGGTTCATCATCAGTAAGAGAAAATTTTCTGTCGGACATTTTTTCTCTACCTGTTGAAGTTTTCCACCTTACAGCTATGTTTTCCTTTACCATCTATATATTGATGTAAGTGGTGGTACAGGAAACATCCTCATTGTTGACTTGGTTACTTCACATTCATTATCTAAATCTGATTTCATGAAAAAAAGTATTGTGTCACTATGTACAAAGTCAGAATTAGAAAATTGGTAATTATCAGAAGAAATAGAAAGATTTGAACTCTTCATCTTACTAGACATTATTTCATAATTGTATCTTGCATAACACATCTTTTTCTTCGTCAAAACAGGAAGTTTTACATGCATTGATCACATAAAAAAAATAGCAATTGAATGAACTTATAATGACCTCGAGATTTCATTATCTCAACGCTCCTCCGATAGAGAGGAAGAGATATTGTAGTTCCGTTGCCAGTTTGGCAATATACAGCTACGTCAGGCCATGGTATTGGTTAATTTCCCGAGTAGACTACTCTCAGGGGTTACCCGTGGCGGGGTTTTCAAGGGTGACTGGAAGTCTACAACCGAGGGAGGGAACAAAACGTGTCCATGTTTTTAATCATTATGTGTGTGTGTTAAATTTTACGTCAAAACCTCCTTAACGGCTTTGCCGATTTCCCTCCAGCGTGGTGAGAAATTACCTCATGGTGAACACTTGTCAAAGGTCAAAGCACAGAAGTCAAATTTTGTAAAAATCGTTTTTGTATAATTGAATTTTAATAAACTTTCATAGGTAGCTTAGAATAGAAATGTCGAATGTTATCAACATATATGGTTGTCATAGGAGCCGAAGTCAAAGGTCACTTAGATAAAAGTCAAACAAATATTGAGCGCAACGTCTCCCCTTAAACGGTTTGCTGGCGATTAAATATACAACTCAGTGGATTGCTCTCTTGTTTCAGTTTGCTTTCAAATACTTGTGTTGGAAAGTGGGAAGGTTAAGTTTAACTCTCAATAACAAAGACATATCAGGCGTAACTGTTTAATCATTTACAAGCTACTTGAAATGAACACTGTAAGCTGCCTTTTTATAAAGCCTACTTCAGACGACAAGACGAAAACAGTTGCTAGCACACTTTAAGCTCCACATTGAAGATATGGTACTTGTCATTAACTTTCCTTTGCTGAAGAAGTGTTGTCATAAAGTAGCAAATGAGTTGTTTTCAGAGCCTGCAGATTATTATATCTCGCAGTGTAACATATGAGCTATTTGAAAAAAAAGCGTTTCCTGGTGTATGGTTGTATAAAATATATAAGTTAGAGCACCACTTTATCCTCGACATTAGTGGGCCATCCTGTAGCACAATGCAGTAATTCAAATAAATGTCAGCTTCAACCTAGAGCTGCGTTGAGCTGGACGGTGTTTTGTGCTCAGGAGTAGCGGGACTCAGAGCACTGCCAGTGTCTGTTTAGTAAGCCGAAGTCTCGTTGCCTCAGTTATTTGCACTCTTACTACTCTATCATACTCTTCCTTGCTGAGCCGTTTATAAGCAGCTTGACAAGAGGAAATAGCTGCAACATCTGCATCAGAAGGGCTAGGCATATCACCAGTGTAAAGATTGTTGCACGCCTACGAAACAAACCCATTCTACTAAATAATAGCAAGTTTTTATCCATCAAAACTAACAAGTTTCCAGTGACATATTCACTAGGTTTGTTTGTAAGACTAAGAAGTTGAATTGCTGTGCATAGAATGATAGAAGACAAGATTTACACTGAGAAACTAGTCAATGTGATCGAGTAAAACGATTTTGGAACGTTGTTTGAACAGCGCCCTCATTCAAGATCTTGTCACAGTACAAAGCTTTCCTGATTATTTTTTTTGCCCACAAATCTGACACAATGCCTTTGAAATGCAGTGCAAGTAAATTTTTCTCTTTCATTTCAGTGCAACAGTTCAATTATAATGCTTACTGGAAGCTGGCAGTGATCAAAGTTTCGTGTCAGACAGGAACATTTGTCCGCCAGAGGGGCTATGTAGCACCAAACTGAGTTACTGTATTTAAAACACATTCTGTGGACTCTAGAGCAACTTAGACATGCATCAGATGCCAGCCATGCTGATGGAATGAATTTGTATCACACCAGGGAATATTTTAACCATTAGGCACTTGCTTGTTTAAGTTCTGTATGGAATACACAAGATGTATGAGGCACCGTACGAAGAGCCACCCAATAGACAGAGATAAACAAAATTGGTAACAGTTATGTATTTTCAGGTTTTTGCCACTTTTTAAACTATCACAAAAAGAGGTTTAAAGTAGATTTCACAAATTTCATCTTTTACTCATAGTGGCATACTCCTATTAGCGTCTATATCAATCCGCCCGAATGTTCTCCTTCAGGAAAAGTTCAAAAATGCAGTAGGAGAACATATTTTTGGATATGTTATCAATCAGGATCTGTTTT
Source organism: Apostichopus parvimensis (assembly GCA_000934455.1). NCBI lineage: Eukaryota > Metazoa > Echinodermata > Holothuroidea > Aspidochirotida > Stichopodidae > Apostichopus > Apostichopus parvimensis. The sequence continues at coordinate 22,732 of KN886502.1, forward strand.
TTTGTTGTGGCTTGCATGTTAAAGAACATGAAGAGAAGTACATGTGGTGCCACAATTTGGTCAATTGAGGCAATTGTAGACACCTTTAAGGCTCCCAGGATCAGCGTACGAAAATTGTTTACTACTGAGTGAAGTGGTTTGTTTACAAGTGACGAGAACTTCAGGCTCTGATAACAAAATATCTGCAGGGTCATGATACGGAAATTGATGGTGCCATGAAAGGCCAACTTGCCAGCTATCCAGTGATGGCTATCTAGACTGAAAGGCCATATTACTTTTGTGATTTAGTGTGTAAGTCAATGGGGCCTTTAATGGACTTATGCTACCTTCAGGCTCAAATTGATAGCAGTCAAGTCCAAATGCATCCATGTTCTTTTTTTTCCGAGTCCGGAAAGTGTTTCGGAAGAAACATTTGACTAGATATTGCTTAGCTATCGTGAATGGCGCGTAGGAAATGTTTGGCTCAGAAGGTTCAATGTGTTTAAATACGATATGTGGCTTGCTAAGGTCACGAAATAAGCGGGAACTGTCGGAATTTAAAGGTTGAAAGAAATATTTTCAAGCATTCGTGCTGCTTCTGTCGAAAATAGCGTACTGCAAAACGGTATTCTCTTAGCAGAATATGCTATGGTTTATTTCTCCTTTGCTGAAACAGTCTTTCTTTTGACTCTTCCAAATTTATTGATACGAAGTATGCTAAGTATATTCAGGGTGAAGCAATCATGGAGCCAACTTAGTATGCCAATAAAATGAAACCCAGTATAAAAAAGAAAACGGGCAGTTAGGCACTAACAGTTATATCTGTCCAGTCGTTAACTATTCGCAACCCCACCCATTGTGCCGCGGCGTTTGCCTGACTCGAGTTCTGTAGACTCAGTGTGATATACGTAAGGAAGCAATAATACATGCAATCGAATTTACCTTTTTTTGTGGAAGGTGTGAAGATTGAAAGTTTAAACCTACCTGTCTTTTGCTGGATCTAACCATTTCTCACCTTTTCATATGAAGCTCATATGCTTAAAATAAATCATGTAATCTATACTGTCAGTACATAATACTAAATAGCGTGAACTAATATGTCCTGGATATGACATTCGAAATACGAGAAAATGTATTTCCCGTTTTGCTTTTGTAAATAAATATACTCGTTTCCTTGCAGCTGTGACCAGTATTTCCTTAATTAAACTTGATAGTTAGTTTGTAAATTATACCAAGACTAGCAATTAGGGTGTGTGTCATGCCATTTGTTTTCTCAACCGATAAATGCTTAGTTTGTGTATAATGTTACAATTGTAAACACCAGCCTATTTGTAAGAGAAATTTGACAGTATGTGGAAAAGTAAATAATTCTAGTTGCTCGTGTATGGTGTATATGATAAACATATACGTTACCTTTCGCCTTTCTATACATTTTCAATTTTGTTTATCCAGATATGTTTGGAATAATAATAAATTGTCAATAAAGTTTAATATAGATATGGCATTTAATGTGAACATTTCTTGGTGTTCAACACCTCCCATGCATCCTCCTTTCTCCTCCCCTAAAGACGAAGAAAGAGAAATGCCGGTGCTATATTATATTTTGTTTCTTATTTTAAGGGAATCTACATCGTACACACTGACACGGAATGACCGATGCAGCATCACATAGCAATGCACACGCCCATACATTATTATATGGAGACCCGTTTTCTGTTTTGGTGTTCGTTTTAAGACACCACTGTGTACAACGACGATGTAGAAGGCGAAGACCCTCGTAGGTTTTCGGTCTTCGATATCTCCGTTTTACGAAGACACTCCGTGTGCATGTGACATATAATGCCTCAACTTGTTAACACGCGTCATTGTTACTCAAAAAGTACATTATTGATGAACGTTACGTGTAGATCACGATTGTAAGCGAGTAAGGTGGTGTTGTTGTTTTTTGTGGAGGTCAAAGGTCGTCTGATGTCAATTGCGGTAAGAAAAAGGGAAGGGGGATCCATGTAGTAACTCCAAAGCAGATATTGAATGACCGTCATACTTTATCTATCACAGCGAGTTTAATTGAACGCTATTATTTTCTGTAAAGTTTAAAGGTAATTTGATATTAATATCAAGACCGTCAAAATTTGAGGTCAACAGTCAAAATCTCAAGACTTAAATATTGTAAGTAATATGTAGATCCGCCTCGGCGAGTAAAACAATCCTATTGGAGGTCAAGGGTTTTTGAGGTGAACAGAGGTAAAAAATCCTGAAACCTTGTAAACACAACTCTACAAGTAAAGCTTAAAGGAACTTAAAACTAATATAAGTAGTACATCCAGTGTATAAGCTTGTGAATACAACAGCCGAAGTGAACAGTTCATTTGAGGTTAGGAGTTTAGGGGTCCACAAGAGTGTTAACTCCTTGCTAGTTAAGTGAATGCAGCAACAAGTCAATAGGAGAACCGAATGCACTGTTACGTTAAATATGTCATGTGAAATGTGAAATGACTTCTTGGACAAGAAGAAATCGTTCTCGTCCGAGCTTCCTAAAAAAGGAAGAACAAAAGCCCGGAGGGTCATTTGTAACACTCAGTGGTGCCATGGAACGTAGCCAAAAAGGTATATTATTTGTAATTTTCTTTGTGGGTTACATGTCTCTTGTGAGAGGTTTGCCTACAGTGGGTAGGTAACTGTAATACCCACCATTGTTTCGTTCAATGCTCGCGCCTGAATGCCCGTCGGCTTGCCAAACCGCCATCTCTCCAGATGTGTGGCGGTCTGTGTGTTGTAAGTCACTAGATAGCCGTCTCCTGGACTTGGCGTGGAGGATTGCACATGGGGTCCTCACCACTAACCATTTTCGCCTAGTCAGGTGGCGATAAGGTGATGGGATTTGTCCCCATGTGGGCTGTAAAGCCAACGAGACTATGCAACACCTTTTGCTGGAGTGTCCCTTTGTCCGGTTGGTGTGGGAATAGTTTCACGCCTTCGTTATTGGTTGCACACAGTGGGCCATTAGTAGTGATTTTGCTTTGTATGGTTTGTTGCCCCCTGTGTGCCCAACCTGGGTTAGGGATCTGCTGTTGTTGTTTGCCGCTGTCATCAGGAGACACATCTGGAACAGCAGATGCTGCCTAGTTTTCGATGGGGACGTCTGGAGGGCCGAGGCTGTCGTCCCCCTCGTGCAAAGGGACATTAGGTTGCGCATGGAGGCGGACCATGCACGGCTTCCCGACACTGCCTTTCGTAGACGCTGGCGCAAGCCTGTCGTCTACTATCGGGACGGCGTTCCCCGGATGAAATTTGGAGTGAGTTAGTTGTTAGGTGTGGGGGGTTTGTGTGGTCGTTACATAATGTGGGTTGGTGGGGGTTTTTCTGTTTGTGGTGTGGAGTTGGCTTTTTGGGGCTGGTTTGTAGTGATTTATTGTTTTGGTTCTGTTGGGCTTTGGGTCCGTGTCCTTTTCACGTCACGTTAAATGCTACGTTATATACATATGTGGGTTTCACTTGGGGTTTTGGTGATTGTTATACAGATTGGGATTGTTTTTTTGGTTCTGTTGACCTTTGGTCCGTGTCCGTTCTCTTTGCACGTAAAAAGCACAACTGTAATATTTATGTGCACCCTTATCACCTTACGTCACACACTCTTGCCTTGATATGTACTCCTAACGATCAAGCAGTGTAACCAGGCTTGAAGGTATCAATGAAGCGATACTGTTAGCATAGCCTGCAGTTACTTAGGCATAACTTTATGTTAGTCCAGGCTATATGCCTAGGCTTGGTTTACTATTAGCCTAGTCGCAAGGCTCACCTACCGTACTGTAGGGCTACTGAATATCTGTTATATGTATCACCATACATTGGCCGTAACGAAAGGGTAATTTACACCAAACATTTTAGAAATAAGAAATGGGATTTTATTTACCAAAAGCCTTTAGGTGAATACAAGGTCTACAGGAGCTAGTCTTGTAGAAACCGAGGAAGGACGGCCACCGAAATTAATACAGAGAAGACTTCACACATTGGCTGTCTGTAGTACTCAACTCAATCAATTTTTGCCTGCCTGTAGTCTTCCCATGTCCTGAATTAGCATCACAACACGCATCCATTAACATAATCATACATACCCACACGACAATATAATAAGCAACAACCTAACTATGCAACATCTGCACACCTGCAACACTTAACACAGTAGTATGTTAAGTAAAAAAGAGTAGAGATACCTAACAACCCCCCCCCCCCCTTCCTCCCCTCTTTGGAGAGTACTATGGGACAACTTTGAGCTGTACCACGTGTGCAACGCTCACTTCCCCATTGGCATTCTGAAGTAGGAACTTAACTGGAGTAAGGATTTCTTTAACAGTATATGGCCACCTCCGTTTTTGGGTGGAGTCACCAAAATTAACTTTGCGACCGTAGCATTACCTTATCTCAAACTTTAAGCTTTACTTTTCTATGCTTCCGATTACACCTTTCTGTATTGCGTCTGTTATGGCGATAAATAATCTCTTTTGCCCGAGCAAGTATACTTGTCCCCCAACATCCAAAATAACTTGTCCATCCCTCCCCCATCTTCGCATTCTTCTCCGAATCCCTCCACTTTTCAGGCCCCTCAACATTTTGCCCTAAGTACAGCTCTGCTGGTGTAAAACCTGTAGCATCATGCCTGAATACGATTAACGGAAACATAAATTCGTAAATATACTTGTCTCAATCTGTGTGCTGTTTGCATACAAAATAGCATAACATAGATACCAGATTTCTGATCACACGTTCCACCAATTAGATTGAAAATGATCAGGTGTAAAAGTTATTTTTACACCCCACCCAATGCAGATCTTTGCTACTTGACCAGATATAATTTGTGGTCCATTATCCGAAACCAGCTTTCTAGATGCCCCAAATGTACCGCACATCTGACTAAGGACAACAGCCAATGTCTTCGACCTGCTCACTAATACCCGTTATTGACAAGTCAAATGACGTTTTGCCAAGAACAATAAGAGGGATGCCATCAAGAAATGTTAACTTCAGTGGAAAGTATAGGGGCGCTATTTGCTTTTGGTCATGTAATGAGGAACTGAGATGAGTTTCGCAGAACCAATATCTACATAGGCTAGTGACTTCTTGTCATTGAATGGTAGCCTCAAAGTAGGCCCCATCTAACTTGCAATTGGACCCCAATGGAGGCCGCTCTCGCAGACCTAGAAACACTCAACAATTCTTCTTGATCACACTTTGAAGATAAACGAACCGATTGACAGTCTCGTTCTGCGTTCCTTTCGGGCAGATCGGGGTTGCTCATCTTGCCTATCTACTGTATCCCTCTGTGTGTAAGGCTAAGACTTTCTACGCGGAGAAAGGGGCAGCCTTGGAGAGTACGCGAACATGCCTTTAGTCTTGTGTAAGTCTTGTATTTTTGACCTACAGCGTCTATGCTAGAGACTGGTTCTGCAAAAATAAAATATGAGTTATGATGTCAGAAATGAATGCCACATGTCAGTCCCTCATCAGTTTTTTTTTAATTTACCTCAAACCCATTTGTCCCAATATCAGTAATGTATGGAACGCCAAAATGACCACAGTGACATGTACCACTACTAATTGGACATGTACTACTACTACTAATTTGACATGTACTACTACTAATTTGACATGTAGTACACTTCAGTACTACATCTAAAATGTCGCGTACTACTACTAATTCGAAGTGTACTATATCTAAAATGTCACGTACTACTACTAATTCGAAGTGTACTACATCTAAAATGTCGCGTACTACTACTAATTCGAAGTGTACTACATCTAAAATGTCGCGTACTACTACTAAATTGGAGCGATGGCGCTATGCACAATCTGTGTGCCGAAGTACGCAAACTTATCGACGACATTGACCCAATGACTACACGCGAGAAATACACCTGCGTAATCTATGTAAAGGTCGCAAATTTGAGAAAGTACGCATGTATATGCTGCGATAGCCTGTAGTACTACGCATACTTGCTGAGCAGTAAATCAAGACAGTGAGTTCTCTTTTTGCCGACACTTGCATAATTAAATTGTACGCAAAAATGTCAATTTATATATAAGCATCACATTAGTTTAGTTTAGATTAGTTTAGATTAGTTTAGATTAGTTGAGATTAGTTTAGATTGTTTAGTTTAGAGATCCAAGGATCAGGAAGCCTTACAATAGCTTATTTGGGACCCTATCCGTGTTAGATCGTGGATGAACACCGGCTTAATTCAAGCCTTCTCTCTTCGATAAGGGTTCAGAGGATAACGAAGCAGGGGTGTGAATTCGCTCTCATTCCTGCTCCCGGGACCGCCATTTAACGCCCCCATCCGACGGACGAGAGTGTACCCCCAGCATCTGACCACTTTCTCAAATATTGAGGCCAAGGCACCCAATCGACATCACTGCACAGTGTACCCATGTACGCTCTAAAATCATGTAGGGGATCTTTTAAGACATTTCTTGTCTAATAAACCGAGAAATGTAGGCATTTGCTAAATCCTACCTTCAGCACTCCACGGTCATTTGTCAAAAGCAAATAGGCTAGCCTTACTTAATTAGGCCTAAAAGCTAGGCTTAAGTTAATATAATACGTATGCTGTATTGGCCCCAAATATGCCAGATATCCAAATATGGTCACCTTTGGTCAAAATTCTTAAACTGTTTTTATTACCTTGGAGCAAATTTAGCTCACTGGAGTATTCAGTCATCTTGGGTGTTCATTTACTTGGCTAGGTTTAGCTGAAGGTAGACCTGTTAGTTCAATCCATATTTTAAATTTATTAGTTGTCATTTATACGAGCCTCAAAGGGTATTATTTCTTTTCCCATCTTCACATATTCCTTTCATCTATTTCAAATGACATTTTGAACATTTAATTGTGTTATGATTATATCTTATGCAGGATTGCAGGTGTATTTCTCGCGTTTAATTGGGTCAAAGCCTAGTTGTCGATAAGTTTGCATACTTCGGCACACAGATTGAGCATAGCGCCATCGCTCCAATTTAGTAGTAGTAGCTTCCGTTTTAGAGGTAGTGGTATTGACATCAGTAGTAGTACGTGACAATTTAGATGTAGTACACATGAATTTAGTAGTAGTACATGTCAAATTAGTAGTAGTACATGTCAAATTAGTAGTGGTACGTGACATTTTATATGTAGTAGGCCTACACTTCGAATTAGTAGTAGTACGCGACATTTTAGATGTGGTACACTTCGAATTAGTAGTAGTACACTTCAAGTTAGTAGTGGTACATGTCACCGTGGTCCTTTTGGCGTTCCATAGTAATGGAGCTTGTCAGGGAACTGATTATTTAGTACCCACGGATAATTCATACGGCATCACATCATATAAGCAATGTATAATGGGCAAATGTGCTAAACAAGTACAACAACGTATGGCAGGTTTTGAACACAGGAAACATTGTACTATGTAAGGAAACGTTCAGAGTCGTAAAAACTGCCATTATATCGATTGTGACTTCAGTCAAGCAAGACTAAGGGTAAGAGTAAGAATACTTTTATGCATCCTTTAAAGAAAAACTACAGAGCTCGCAAGTCAAGCAACTAGACTAGCAATCTAATACTACTTTGTAATGTACTGTATAGCACTGAATATGTACTCTCCTGAATTGGCCTCAAATGGAGAACAATTTAATGTTGTTAAGGTTTACTATGACACGTGATTCAGGGGAAAGATCGTGATAGGCTAGACAACTATACTGAAATGTTAGTTTTCAGAAAACATTTCCGCAAAGACATGTAATTTTCTAATGACCATAAGTTAGCATTGCAGTAGAGAGGGAAGCTCTGACCAAACCAACAGATACATGTTATAACCCACAAGTTATATCATGATGGTTACCCTAAATATATGTTCTATTAACCTCAACAAGATTTTATTACAAACAACATCGAGAGTTTTTCACGAAAAAAAGGTTTACACATGAAAAAAGGAAAATTAAGTAATCTAAGATAGCTGTAACAATTGTTAATTCCTAACACAGGTACAAACGGCTCACATTTCTTTCAGAGCAAAGCCACTTTTCCGTCCAAATGCCAGTTTTGATCCTCATGCTCTCCATTGTAACTACTAAAGGATTGCTGCTTATTCGCGCACCTCGTAATAACTGTTTGTATGACATGTATCACACAATTATCTGTTGTAATATTTATAACTTAGCCAGGTCTATTGCAGAATCTCATATTGCAATGGTAACAAACAGTAACTTAAACTATACACTAAATAATGTTGCCGTCTGATGACATGTGATTGGTTGATATGTCAGTGCGGTTGCGTCAAGCAGTACACTGTGTACATACTGTGTATAATATTGTCAGTTGTAAGCAGCATTGCGGATTGAAGTAGTAACGTACACTCGCATGGTAAGGTGTATTGTAGACTATATCTTCTAGTACGTTTAGCTATCCGTTTATTTTGAGAAGAATAAGACGCTAACAGTGTGTGCATAATTAAGCGTGTCACAACATTCATTTGATAAACTGTTCATCATTGACAGCTGTATGTGAATTTGAAAATTAACCGCAACATTACCAAGATACAACTTAATGCATGGATCTTGTACAGAGAGTAATTGTTTCGTGTTATTCTGCATTGCCGGTGTACCAGTTTATTGTATCCGAAAGTGTCAGAACTGAAATATTCTTATAAATTTCGTCCCAGTGATACCATGGGAGATATGGTCCACCATTCTACGAATAAAGGAACTAGACTTTTCTTACATAAAAGAATGTTTTAGAAAATAAACAAGAAGTGAAAGAATAGTTGTGAAGTTTCAAGGAGGGCGAGACCCGGAGAGGAAATTTGAGGCCGGATTGCAAAAAGGCCATGGTGTAATATTAATGTGACCCAAGGTAAGTTTGTCTCCTTTTGTCGGTGAATACCATTAGGCTAAGGTAAATTCTTATCATCCATTGTGATATAAACGCACACTTGGTATAATGAACAACAAAGTTAACGACGGATATTCAAGTGAGAGTATGAGCACTGTACTGAGCGGGAGGATCATGCAATGTTGTACAGTAAGTGATTTCATAGTGGCTGTCAAATTAAAGGCTTAATTCTCGCCTATTTATAGTAAAACAGGAAGGGATATTTCTAGTAAATAATGTCCGGCAATAATCGAAAATGTCAGGTTTCGCTTAAACTGATTCAAAGCCTTAGAAAACTAATACAGGATAGCAATCATCATACCAACATTATTTTATCATATTTAACCTTAGTTAATCTCCGTCCGGCCAAATCAAAATGCTGACAGGAAAGAACACTATACATATACGGATCACTCAATTTAATTTTTGTTGTTACGTAAAGCAGCAGTCATAGTTGTAGTTACCGACCCAGATAGCACAAAAACGTTTGGCCAACGTTGTCAAATTTGATTGATTGTGGAAGTTATGGGCAAATGGTTGGTGTAGAGCGGATGCTCCTAGGCAAAAAGTTAGGCCTACAATCATTTCTAATTCTCGGCCAAAATTTTGCCTATTATAAACCGTAAGACTTACTGTACATTGCCAGTTGGTTAGGATATGATTAGGTTAAAGGTAGGGCCAAATTTGGTTTTAAGATAGTTGTTGTTGGTGAAACATTGGGCCTTCCATATAGTAACACTGGTTATTATTTTAGTTTGTTCTATTGTGAAAAAAACTTGTTTGGAGGAATAGATGTGATGTGGTTGATAGGGGGAAATTTGCCAGTTGGCAGGCCGTCCTGGAGGCGGTGAAGTGTGACATTCGCCTTCAGGTTGAAGGCGATTTTTGCCGTTTATCTGGGGCTGCCTTTTTTGGACGGTGGTGTGCTGGGGAGGGGTGTTTCGTTTCGTTGCGTGCTGGTCGTCCTTTTGTGGTTTTTTGAGTGGGTGGTTGGGAATTTGTCTCTGCAGGTCGGTGGGTGTATGTACTTTTTTGGCTCGCTTGACTTTCGTTTGTCTGGCTCGCTGTTTTGTTTGTTTTGTTTGGCTCGCTGAGTTTCGTTTGTCAGAATGGGATGGTTCGGTAGTGCCGTTTGGCCGTGACGTTTTGTATCCCGCATGGCGGGTCACGTAAAAAGCACACTGGGTCAAAGTTCGCAAATCAGATAGCTGGAAAATTGAGCGGACGGTTCGCTGTAGGTTGGGTGCGTGGAAAAATGTTTATTGAAAGGTCAATTCTTATGTTGGACCTACATTTAGCCAAATAAAAAGTATACAAGTCAAAGTTGGTTAATCATTAGCAAAGTGGTTGGACAGTTGGTCCAAAGTTGGTTGAAGGTTTGTTGATCATGATTTAATATTTCAACAGTAAAATAAAAGTTGCGCAAACGTTACAAAACGAATTATTTTGATATACATTTTTTGAAACAAACCCCAACCCCCCTTCTAAGAATGTTTAATTAATATGCAAATCCATGGAAATTTGTGCAAACACACAACAAAAAACATTATTTGTCGACATTATGGAATTTATATGCCAATGTGAAGATATACGTAAATTGGAATTTTTCGTCACCTTTTTGTTAATCAGGCATCAGTGTAAACTAAATAGTCTAGGCTAAATTAAACCGAGGTATACGCTAGTGTAACTTTCACTTTGTAACGTAAAGGCTAGCCTATGCCAAGGAAATCGTGTAATAATTAAGAGCCAACGCCTAAGTTCAACATGTACTGTTGTAGAAGGACGGTAGGCTCGACTACAATATTTCAAATGTAGAAAACAAAAAGGAATAATCAACGGCAGCGAAACGGGCAAGCAACGGGCACGCTACGGTGACTACGGATGAGCTACGGTCCCATGGTCTATGGGATTATGATAGGACATTTATTCCACTTGTAGATACCATTATTGGGCCTTAATTCGGTCTCAACTTCTCTTGTAAGTTCTGTTTCACTGTTCTCGTTATTGTGGATGAAATCCCCTGCGACTTCTCTAGTCGCCTCTGGCGTAGTGGGTGCGGGAGGGGGTGTGGGCGGGGTGGTGATTTCCTAGTACTACCCCTCCACCTGGAACCTTTCGTTTTGGATGACATGTGTAGTACGTCGAGTCTCCGCGTGGAATGGCGATTGACTAGCTACTTAATACAGGCGATGTTATGTTGGCAACGTGGTAGCATGCAAAACATGTGTGTAGTGTGTAAGAACGTAGCGTAACCGTAGATACCGTGGTACAACCGTAGCATATCCGAAAATATCAGAAGCACAGTCGCAGCGTACCCGTAGTATAACTGCAGGCACCAAGACACTGTCGTAGCATATCCGTGGCAAATCCGTAGCACATTTGTGGTATATCCATAGCACATCGGCAGTTATACCGTGGACACCGTGGTACGACCGTAGCATATCCGTAGCCTCCCCGTAGTACATTCCTGGCTACGGCCAATGGCGGAAATGCTACGGTTTTGCTACGGTCGCCACGGTTGTGATAAGGCAAGCTACGGTTGTGCTACGGTTGCCCGAGGTAAGCTGTGGAAGAAATTTAATTTAGAACATTTCAAAATTCGGGCTGCGGAAGAAACGAGGCTACGGAAGCGTTACAGTCCACCACGGACTATCACGGTTTTGCTACGGGTTCGTTACAGATGTACTTCGGATGTAATACGGA
>KN886502.1:58435-78672 GCA_000934455.1 Apostichopus parvimensis
AAAGTTACTGAGCCCGTTAACCCAGTCTAAGGCTGCCCTGTGAATAAGGTGTATGTGTCTGGCTATTCGCAGGGCTGCCCTGCAAATAAGGTGTCTGTGTCCGGCTGTTCGCAGGGCTGCCCTGTGAATAAGATGCTTGTGTCCGGCTATTCTCAGGGCTGCCCTGCGAATAAGATGTTTGTGTCTGGCTATTCGCAGGGCTGCCCTGCGAATAAGCCCCACCTTTTTTTAGAGTATTCAAAATCATACAAGGTTTTGTATGTGGAGTATAAGTATCGCGAGATACAATTTCTCAATGTGACAAGGAAAACGTGGTAAATATGACTGATTAAAGGTCAATTTTGACCGAAAATTGTAGGTCACTCACAAATTATAAGAATATATGAAAATTAGAGTGCGACAGTCGGAAATTCCGACTGTCGCACTCAAATTTTCCAACTATCGTCAGTTTTACCAAGATTGGGGGGAGACACCCCCCCCCCCCTCTAGCGACGTCCCTGCCCTTGGCATGCAGTTCTGGAGGCGGTGAAATGTGACATTCGCCTTCAGGTTGAAGTTGATTTTCGCCGTTTATCTTGGGCTGCCTTCTTCGGACGCTCTTCTGCTGTGGAGGGGTGTTTTGTTTCGATGCGGGCTGGTCATCCGTTTGTTGCATGTTGAATGTTCGGGTGGGAGGTGGTGGGGGTGTTTGTCTCCGCTGGTCTGTGGGCCTACTTTTTGGCTTGCTTGAGTTGTTTGTGAGAGGGGGTTGGTTTTTCAGTGCCTTTGGCCGTGACGTTTTGGTTCTAGCAGGGCGGGTCAAATAAAAAGTACTTTAGCTACTCCATGTAGGATAACGCAGGTTCATTTTTGTCTCTTGGCTGGTGTTAACAGCTTAAATTCTTTTCCAGAACAGCTTGCTTGAATCACTTCTCCACCTGTAACATCTTCTCACAATGGCTTCTATTGTTCCCGAATATTAGCGTCGTAGCCAATATTTACATATTATTGTAATTTATTCATTACATGGCGCTCTGGTATTCAATGCGGATCAAGAAGTCTCGTATACCAGAAATTTTCAGCTTATCGCTTTTGTGTCGTCACTGAGATCACTATCTTCCGGAAAATGCACAAATTCGTTTTTCGTTGTGGGATATTGCAGGCAACCATGTCGTTTTTACTTAGCATGTTTTGACAACCTTTTCCATCCAACATTGCGGAGAAAAAAATGAGTCACGTGATATTATAAAGTAGTGCATAGCCTCTACACTTAATGCAAAATTTAGCAGCATAATTTTGCTTAATATTCAAGTTGACTAGGATCACTTACATAAGACAGAATGGCTTGTCATGCATGTTTATATTGCCCATACTTACTGGAGATCGCCAAATCCTCATTTCTGTATGAAAGAACGTTTTACAATGTTTCGATATTTAAACATAACGTATACATATTAATAATGCTTACTTGCTTTGTTTCTGCATTCGAACTTGTGTTACCTATAACTGACTAAATCTTTTATTGTTTTAAATGTGATACATATATGCATAACCATTGTATTGATTATCCCTCTTATCATTGGGAACTTGGGAAAAATGTGTAGTTATGACATTTTCTCAAACAACAAAATAAAATTGTCCCTTCAATGGTTTCTTTAAATAAAAAAGGAAATATAACTGTATTCTGTTTTAAAGAAATTTATTGATGTTGCATTTGATTTAAATCGACATTCGCCGAATTAACGAATAAGCCAAATTACATATTCCGCTGCAAAGGGACCATGGTTTCATACGTGATTTTTTTCAAATATGTATTGCAGAGTTGCAACTAAAGAAAAAGTGAAACTACTTGGAATGTGAAAGTGTCACTGTAAAGGCATACCACAAATAGCAATCAACTGTTTACCAACCGATATATTTACATTCATAAAAAAGGATATATTTGTTTTACTGCTGTGAATATCCTGCAAATCAAGTGCTAACTGATCAAAGTTGAATCCAGTATATGTGGATATGATAATACCCCGTATGATTCGATGACACGCTTGTACAGTCTTACTAGTGTAAACCTCTATATCAAGCCGGACATTTTGGACTTTTTTTTTGCTTTTGTGCGATCTCAGAGAATTTCAAAGCCTCATTATGCAACCAAACCTCAACAAAAGTACAAACGGTCGAGCCACCGCAGGATCACCAGCCCCCCCCCCCTCCCCCGACCCCAAACCGGCAACGGCCCGAGAAAACGGGTCTCGACAAGTGGTGAAAATCCGCCGTTTGAATCCGCAGGTGGGCAGCAGTGCATGCATGGGTACGCATGTAAACGTTACAATGTCGGAATGATATTTAGTGGATGAACGTTTACTCTTGTTTTGTAACCTAGCCTACGTTGGCCTCGCTTTTTTATACGCGATCGCTTGTCTTATCAGTGATGAGCTATGAGTTATTCTTCACTAACGTATAGTTTGATTAGATTAAAAGCTTATACAACTTTCATTTAAGCATAGCTACATAAGTTTAAAAACATGAAGATGTGAGCCTTAATTGAATCGCTAGTTTAACCGAGTTTGGTTAAGCAATATGCTAGGTCTATTAACAAAATCTGCCATCTGCTGAAATTTACAGTTGTTACCACACGGGAGCAAGGAGGTACATGCGAGACACGGTGGTACTATATAGCGCTCTGTGTGGCACTGTATAGCCGACCATTACTATACTCACTATCCAGAGAACCTACATGTCTTAATTTGAATAGACATTTCAAATAAGGGTAGCCTTAGGTTATTTTAAGAATAAATAGGCATGTTAAAATGTATACTTTTGTGGTGGATTGTCGGTTTTGTATAATCAACAACAGAAAGCAGGATACTGTTGGTATGTAGACTAGTGAACCATTAGATATGATATATATTTTGGAAATTATTCGTGTTGAACACGACCCATTCTCCTTCCTCAGCAACTAATTAAAGAAGAAGAATTAGAAATGGGATATAACGTACTGCCGTTACTATGTTACTTGTGTGCGGGGCGACTTGTGTGTGTCAGTAGTTACCATCCGTGTTACCATCCGTGTTACCATCCGTGTTACCATCAGCAGTGGCGTAGGAAGGTACTTTTGAGTGGGGGGGCTGAAGACTGATGGCCGGCCTGGGGGAGGGGTCTAAGGGGGAATTTTTTTGCATTTCCAGGTGGCCTCAGATGCAATTTGGTGCAATATAGCACACTTCAACACCCGGCCACTCCATTTTGTAAATAGTTTTGCATTTTCACCTGGCCTTAGATGCAATTTGGTGCTCCAAATGAGATTTTTTTCTCATTTGGAAATGAAAAAGGGGTTTTCTGACTTGCGGAGCGGGGGGGGGGGGGCGGAATGATACTTCCGCCCCACCATATTTTTCACTGGGGGGGCTGGCGCCCCACCAGCCCCCCCCCGGTTCCTACGCCCTTGACCATCAGTGTTACCATCCGTCCCGATTAATCGGGATTGTCCCGTTTTTGAAAGGAAAAGTGAGCGTCCCGGCCGGTAAGACAAATTGCCCCGATTTTCCCGAAAACGAATATACGCAGTACAAGTTTTTCGGATCAGACTCGCAATCGCCAAGTTATGTGTACATAAACAGCTCGTTAGCTGCTGTAGCAGACGACGACTCGGTATGGTATCCGTGTAGTGTGCGGGAATACGAATCCACGTGCGTCGTTGCGATAGAATTTAGTATCGTTACTGACGTGGGACGTTCAATGTTCTTCACTCATACCTGTTGAAGAATCCGGGACTCCTCAAGCAGATTAGTGGAGGGGACAAATATTCATGACTGAACTGAGTTTGAGTTTGAGTTGTGCTGTTCATTTTTGGATATTTTTCATGATGATGTAGTTGTGCAACCATGGTATTAATTTTATCACCAGTCCGCATGGAGTAAATGTGGTGCAAACCAGAAATAGCATGAATTACATTTCTGAAATAGGCCACATATATTAGGCAAACAAAACTAGTGAAATCAGCCTTAAATATTGCACCATTTGGCTTCTAGGTAGGTCCCAAAATCAAAATTTTTGCAAAGGGGGAGGGGGACACCCCCTCCCATTAGACCGCTCCCCCCAGATCAGTCCCACGTTCAGCTCAAAGAAAAATGGTAACCCTATGTGTGTGTGACACAAAATAACTGGGCTTTCACACAGGTCAGTGTAAAAGTACTCCAAAAGTACACGATGGATGAACATTGCACGTAGATCACCATAAGCAAGTACAGAAGGAGGGAGGGAGAGGTGCTCTGTAGAGGTCAAATTCGTCTGAGGTCAATAACGGTCAAGGGGCGGGGGCGGGTGAGAGACACATAGTAAAACCAAAAGCAAATCTTTGGATACCCTGATACTTGTTAATCGACAAAGCGAAACTTACTGTTGTCTGTAAAGTGTAAAGGTAATATGCGGCTTACCTCAAGATCGTCAAACTTTGAAAACTGTGTAAATATTTTAAATCCAAAAGTATAACTTGGATAAAATTCCTACTTTGTATGTTAATCAACCATCGAGTGGAAGGACCCTATTGTTTTCGACGGAGGCAAAAACGTTATTTGAGCTAAGCAGTCAAAATCTCAAAACTGTAAATATTGTAACTACAAAAGTAAGGTTGGAAAAATGCCATACTTTGTATATGGATCCACCTTGATGAGTTAAAGCAATTCTATTGGAGGTCAAAGTTTTTTTTTAGATCAACAAAGGTCAAAATCCGTGGGCCACCTTGTATGCACAACTCTAATAGTAAATCTTAAAGGAAGCTCACACTACTATACCCCTACGTAGTATATCCAAATTATAGGCTGGTGAATACAAACACCCTTTTGTCTTCTTTGAAGTTCACAGTTCATTTGAGGTCAGGTCAAGTAACAAAGTCCACGTGAGTGTTAAATCCTTGCTGGACTAGCAAATTCTGCAGCATTATATTACAAACTCTTGTCTGCACTGTCACAGTACATAAAATATTCACATGTGAAATTTCCTGGACAAGAAAATGCTTCCTCAAAATCAAAGAAGGGCAGAGGCCCGGAGGGTCATTGTATGACTTGGTGCTTGGGAAGTAGTCAGAAAGGTAAATTCATTGTATGACTTGGTGCTTGGGAAGTAGTCAGAAAGGTAAATTGGTAGTATACTTCTTTATAGGGTTACATGTGTCTTGTAAGAGGTTGGCCTACTCTGTGTAGGTGACTGTAATATTTATGTACGCCCTTATCACCTGACAGGCGCGGTACCTGTTTCACGAACCATTGTATCACACGCACTTGCCTTGAATGTGCATAACGATCAAGCTGCTTAATCAAATGGTATTAGGCATCTTCGTTGACGTTTTAGTCCAACCAAGCATAAAGGTATCGACAAAGTGATAGCTATTTCTTTACTAACTTGAGTATATACTTAAGACGACCCTTTAAGTTAACGTAATAGTAAGGGTCACCAGGCTATACTGTAGCCTTGTAGGCCTAGCCTAGGCCTAGGGTAGCGTACGCCCATTAAAAGCCCCGTTGACTTACACACTAAATCACAAAAGAAATGTGGTCTCTAAGTCTTAGTCTAGATAGAAGTTCTCACTAGCTAAACGCTACCCATCACTGGATAGCTGACAAGTGGGCCTTAATGGCACTATCCAAGTTCTGTATCATGACCATGTAGATTTTTTGCTATCAGAGCCTGAAGTACTGTATTAGTCAACGAACCTCTTCACTCGGTAGTTAACATTTTCGTACACTGCTCCCAGGAGGCCTAAAGGGGTCTAAAATTACCTCATTTGGCCCAATTTGTTCACCACATGTATTTCCATTCATGCTCTTCAATAAGCAAGCCACAAGGAAACAGATCCTGATTAATAACACACAAAAAAGATGTTCTCCAAAGTACTGTATTTGGTACTTTTCCTTAGGGAGAAGATCCTGGCAGATTGATATTTTGATATTATAGATTATCATAGTCATAGGAGTATGCCACCCTAGGCTTTGGCCTGCATCTGTGATCAATATAACTTACATTTGTCCTAACGATAGGCTTGCCTTTAGGATAATAAGTTAAACCATACATTTCTTTGCAAATAAGAAACCTGATTTCATTTACTAAGACCTTTGACTGTTTGAGTATACTGTATACAAGGTCTACATGTCTGCAAAAGTAAAATCAGGAAAGATTGCCACAAATCAGTCTCTCTTCATATTTGTTGTTGTAATCTTTGGCTCATAACCATTTGGGCTGGCCCCAAGTTTGGCCTAATTACTTGAAATAAGAAGCGGGTAAAACTTCTTCACATTTAATTGCAGTCTATAACAATATTGGCAATTGACTGGGAACTGATCATGTGTGTTTTCACTTACTGTAGTACCCAGGGCATAACTTTTCTGGTATCGCATCTAAATTGCTATAGATGCAAAATGAGTGAATTGCTATGTATACACATTCACAGATGTATAGGCAGTTTTATACACAGAAAACAAATACAACAGAAAACAAAAACAATACAAAATTCGGTACTAATTTAGAATCCGTACCATTCCTAAACCCTAACCCTGTTCCCTACTTCCTAACCCTAATTGCTAACCATATTCCCTACTTCCTAACCCTAATTCCTAGCCCCTAGTAAGCTTTCCCATTCATATGGTACAGATTCTAAAGTTAGGCCCAAAATTCAAATACAAATTTTTTCCTGGTACTATGGGTAAAATTATACATGAGGTGAGATACTTACAAAATGATAGTGGGTCCCATTGTCATAATGATTAATACTAATAATATTAAGATCCCAATGCTAATTATATCAAATGCCAAAATTAACATGTCAGTTTCATTTGAATACAAGCCTTTGTCATACTGTAGTTTTGCCCACTAATTTTCCAATTTTATTCTGTTATTTCTAAATTTCCATTCTTAATATTAGATACTGTACTATATACTGTACAGTATGTGTCCTACTTTTTAGCATTTCCTGGTCAATTCCTACAACCATCAAACACATGAAATGAAGCAACCCGTTATAAAGATGATTGTCAAATATTAACCCTGTCGTTTTTTCTTTTTTGCTTTCAGCAAGTGCTTTTTTTCTGTTGGTGGAGCCGGTTCTTCAGTAACTGTTAAGGGATACCTAGAAAAGAGAACATTGCCTTCCTATTCCAGAGTAGTTTAAAACACAGATTCACCAACATGAGTAGCAATAATGTTTATGACAAGGTACTGCATAGCAAAGTATTTCTCCTATACTACTCTAGGAACAACGCGTCATGATCTTGGCCACTGTTGGAAAGTAACATTACTGACCAGTGCTATGGTCTACTAAATAGCAACCTTGCGAAATAGTAATTTGTTATGTTTATAGCCCATGAGAGAACCAAAGTGGTGGAGCAATTATGTTTTATATGTAGCATTCCTCATTTACCTCCACATGGTTGCGCATTCTATTAAATTTGTATATCTTCATTTACCAATTTTCCACCATCACAATTTTTGTGCCCATGGATGTTTTAGCTGTGCGTTGCTGCCATTCTATCGATTGTGACAACAGTGAAGCAAGACTAAAAATATAATAAACCAAGTTTTCTACTATTGCACGTAGGCTACTTTATAGCATTGAATCTGTACTCTCCTACTACCTACTGTACTGTACTTGTGCTGTAGGTAGAAAAAATCTGACTTGCACTCAAATGAAGAAAAATATTAATTTTGTTAGGGTTTACTATGAAACGATGATTCAGGCGAATGATCATGATACTGTACAGTTTAAACAGAAAGTACTTGTGGAGGATCAGTGTGCAATGGTCTTGTTCATTTTAATCTTTGGATGGACCAGGGAAGGGCTCAAATTTTAGTTGCGCTGGTCTGAAGAGTAAAACTTTGTATACATGTATACCATTTCCTCAACACCTCAACACAAATTTTAGTTTATACACATTATAGATGTTAAAAATCAGATTTTCCAAATTGCTATTTGCATTTTGGTCATATCGAAATATTAGAATTCATGCAAGCTGTAACAGGATATAGAGTATCATTTTTGTTCATGTTTTTCTTTGCTATATCATTCATCAGGACTTGTTATTGTTCTAAAAGCCTCACAGGCCATTGGAAAGTTTTTAGCTTACTATGCTTTGCCTATCTGCGGTTTTGACTATTCTGCAGATCACTCAAACAAAACAATGCTGGTTAAATGTTATGTCAAGAAAATCATTTGGGGTCTTTACTTTTTGAATAAATCATTTTCATTCAGTTGAAGTTTGAAGTTTCATTTATGTCCAATTTCCACAGGAACATCCCCGGCATCTGATTCCAGAACTGTGTCGTTTATTTTATGATCTTCGTTGGATGACAGGATCCGGTGGTGCTCTCTCCATTAAAGAAGGGTTAGTTGTCAAATGAAAGAAGACTTTAATTGTCTTGTCAATGTAAACTGGGGTTTTTCAGTAGTTGGTGACAGTTTTCTGTGTTGCCTTTGTTTTTCCCATCCTTGGCCACATGGTATTAAAAATTGTAAGTGCTTAAAAATATGCTACTGTTAGAAAGGTAGTTCTCACCAGTACCATGTGTAATTGTTCTGATAATGGGCTGTGCTACCAGTACAATTTGTTATTGTTATGATAATGGCAGTACAGTACTTACAGTACCATGTGTTCTTGTTCTGATGATGGCCCGTGCTACCAGTACCATGCGTTATTGAATGGGTGGTGCCTACCATACCATGCGATATTGTTCTGATAATGGGCGGTACTAACAGTACCATGCATTATTGTTCTGATAATGGGCGATACTTACAGTACCATGCACGTTATTGTTCTGATAATGGGCGGTACTTACAGTGCCATGTGTTATTGTTCTGATAATGGGCGGTACTAACAGTACCATGCATTATTGTTCTGATAATGGGCGTTACTTACAGTACCATGTGTTATTGTTCTGATAATGGGCGGTACTTACAGTACCATGCATTATTGTTCTGATAATGGGCGATACTTACAGTACCATGCATTATTGTTCTGATAATGGGCGATACTTACAGTACCATGCATTATTGTTCTGATAATGGGCGATACTTACAGTACCATGCGATATTGTTCTGATAATGGGCGATACATACAGTACCATGCGTTATTGTTCTGATAATGGGCGATACTTACAGTACCATGCGATATTGTTCTGATAATGGGCGATACTTACAGTACCATGCATTATTGTTCTGATAATGGGCGGTACTTACAGTGCCATGTGTTATTGTTCTGATAATGGGCGGTACTAACAGTACCATGCATTATTGTTCTGATAATGGGCGTTACTTACAGTACCATGTGTTATTGTTCTGATAATGGGCGGTACTTACAGTACCATGCTTTATTGTTCTGATAATGTGCGGTACTTACAGTACCCTGTGTTATTGTTCTTGACGTACAGTATACTGGCAGAAAAATAGTCAGTGCCTTGTTTTTCACTACTCCAAATGGCAAAGTCCACTGGTATTTAGCCAGTCAACAACCAAAATTTTGACCATTACCTTGGGAAAGATTGCCATATTTCTGTTACTACTAGTTTTACTGTAGCTGTTGGTAGACAACATGTGTTTCTGTAAGTGGCACCCCTCATTTAAATACCTGACATTTGTCTCCTTTAATGTATGGTAAGTTTTCTACCATCCTATGACTGGATAGTGGAACATCATGCCTCCAATTGCCCCTACAGCAAGACTAGAAGTCTAGTAATACCATACTTTTCTTTCGTTACTTTTTACCTGATCGTGTTTCATTGTCAATATTATTTCTATTCCTTTACCTTTTACAGAAATGAAATCTATGTAACACCATCTGGGGTTCAAAAAGAAAGAGTTCAGGTTAGCATCACGTCTCTTTTCTACTGAAGACTAATGTGGCCATGACAAAAAATAAAATAAAAAAACATGGACATATATACAAGACAAAAAATTTTCTATGAAAAACAAAATTTTTACTACGAAAAACAAATTTTTAAAACGGTTAACAAAATGTTTAAAACGAAAAACAACATTTTAAAACAAAAAAAATTTTGTTTTCGTTGTAAAATTTTTTTTTTTCATTTTAAATATTTTGTTTTGCGTTTAAATTTTTTTTCTATATATATCCGTGTTTTTTAATTTTTATTTGCCATGGCCGCATTAGTCTTCTGTACTTTTCTCTTCTGATAAGGAAGAGGTGTAAACAAAATAAGGAAATGGAATAATACAGTCCAGGGGAAGGGGAGGGGTAGGGATTTTCAAGAGGTACAGTAGATAAGGGTGGCAGTGGTCACTACGATAAAGTTGGAACTATTTCAAGGGATCAAAAGGGACTATGTAAATGTGAGGATTTTGGAATATTTTGCTGAATGTATGACTTTAGTCAGAATTTTTGCAGTGATATGTTAGAGTCGAGGACAAAATAAGATAATTCATTTACACACCATGCTTAAAGTCTGGAATGAATGTTATAACATTGAGGAAGGAAGAGAGGTCATAGATTGTGGAGTGATTGTGAAGGAGGGTGGGTGGGTTGGGGAGTGAAAAATAAAAATAAAAAAACAGATGGCAAGGTGGATAACATCCTCAATGCTTACAGGACTTCATCTGTACTTATATATTTCTTACGTTGACTTGCAGCCCGACGAACTATTCGTTACAAACTTGAACGGAGACGAGTTAGACGGACCTCCAAAGGAGAAGAATCTACGTCGGAGTCAGTGTGCCAGGCTTATGATGACAGCCTACCAAAAGAGAGGTCAGTGATGTTGGCAAGTCTAACATCTTATTTTAATAATAATAATAATTAACAGTTCTTATATAGCGCCACTTACAATAAAGTCTCGTCGCGCTGTACTTAACCCAGGTCATTGGTAACTTGTCACACCTACACACCAAGTGTGCACAATTCAAACAATCTCTCCTGGTGCACCACAGTGCACCACAGCCATGTGTCCCCTGGGGGACTTCCCATAGGGTGCAGCCACAAACCGGCGCACGCAACTATATTTACAAGTTACCTCGCAAGTCTCCATTTGTACACCTGGGTGAAGAGAGGCAATTTTGGAGATAAAGTGCCTTGCCCAAGGACACAAAGCAATGATCTGGCCAGGGCTCGAACCTGTAATCCTTAGATCACAAGTCCACTGCCTTAACCACTTGACCACAACTTGCCGTCCATCTTGGACATCATAGTTATGGGATTTGATGAAGTTTGAGGGAGTAGTTTACTGTCGCTAAGAAAGTTTCCCCATTGGCTCTCCGCACCAGTTGTCAGAATCAACAGAGGGCACTGTCATATAGGCATTTTTCTAGTTCTGTGGAACTTGACCAGCTTTCGATATCAAGAGTTTTAGTACCAGTGACAGTCCCGATGCAAGGGGACTGGGGTTGAGAGCGGATCAGTCGTTCGGTAGTTTTGGTTTTCGTGCCCAGATTTCTTTCCTGGGCGCCTTTTTCTTAAAAAGTAGTACCAACTATGATTTTGGGTTACTGTTGTCATCCAATCACCAGCTATAGAACATTGTTAGCATGAGTTGTTCCCATGCTTGTTCATCTTTATTTAAATATTGAAAACAAAATGTCCCACGATTCGAGTCAAACAAATTGATTTAAAGCTCAACTTAACTTGTGTTTTGTTAAGCAATTATTTTTTTTTCTGTTTGGCCAAACTTGCACGAGAGGAAGCTTGAACTAGTCAATCACCCGACAAGTCTGTATGCAGTTTAATATCAAGAGCGTTCGCAAGCTTGTGAAGGGCTTCTACATGATCTTCTTATTGTTGATGACGAGATGCATGAACCTTTTTGAAATTTGTGAAGATGCAATCATTTTCCTCCTTGACATTGACATGACTGTGATGTTCATGAAAAACAAAAGTAAAACATGTTTTTTTCTACTTGAGTCATACATATAACAAAGATGGGTATTTTAATTGTGAAGGTGTTTACCAACCATGCTGATGGACAATCTGGAAACTTGCCATAAACAAAAGGCAGAACGATGTTCGTTAGAAACAAATGTCTTATTTTAATTGACTGAGAGATATGTCATACCTGTAGTGTGAATTTGGTGTACTTAAAGGCATTGAAGACTCGCCCCAAACAGCCTTCCACCATCTGAAAAAGTTAACTTTCTGTTGCTTGCAAGTGACGTTTTGTTTGTGTCGCTACAAAATGCAGACAGTAATGAAACGTGATAGCTTGTTATCTTTAGCTGGACCTCAGATGTCCATCGCTGTATCGTTAATACACTGTGCTGTGGGTATTGACCGCAGCTGTATGTACTGGCTGTACACTAGTGTCTAATTACCGACGGTAGCAAGCTGTGTGTGTATTTTCTGGGATAGATGGTGGTGTCTAACACTTCTGTTACACCTCATTCGAAACTAGGTCAGATTACCGGCATTAGACTTTTTTTTTTGCGTGAGTCTCACACCCTTTAAGGGTCAACGTACAAATTATGAACACAGAAAATCAGAAAGTTTCAATGATGAAAATCGCCAAATTTATATAATCATATATTTTTTTTTGTCATCATCGATTTGAATTTTCAGATCCCGGTGCTGTCTTCCACACTCATTCACCGTCTGCCGTCTTCATCAGTATTTTATATCCCGGCAATGAATTCCGCATCACTCATCAACAGATGATCAGGGGAGTTGGTGGCCGGTGAGTTTGAGATTTTCTCTCTTCTTCTCTGCAGAAATATAGAGTATAACATCCCTTGAAAAGTAAATGTTGGATTGTTCGATGTTTTCAAGGAGACACATAATCCTACCATCATTTATTGTCTCTGTGATAGAGATTAACTTTTATGGAACATTTTCCCCAAACAACTAATGAAAAATCTTGTTACATTTAGCAGATATCTGAGATTTAATGATCCTTCACACGTCACACTGAAGACTTGATCAAGTCTAAATATGACATCATCGAGCCACGTGTGCTTCAGTTTATTATTTTTTTTATTTATTTTTCATATGATGTTTATTTTTGGTTCCTTGCTTTAGCAAAGGAACCTATGTAGTCAGGTTGGCATGTGTGTCACCAAAGGTCAGTTAGAGGCCAAAAACCAAAATATTAAAAACAGCAATAACTCCAATTGACAGGGTCCGATATAGTTGATATTTTGGGAGTAGTTGTAAATGGGGTAAGGGATCATTTCCAAACATAATTGTCATGTGATCCAAGGTCAACAATGGTCAATTAGGGGTCAAAAACTAGTATTTTTGCAACAACTATAGAACCAAATGTCCATCAAGTTATTAGAGATCAAGGTTTTGTTTGGTTTTGTTAAAATTCTTAATAACATTCATTCGTTAGGATGATTCTGTGAGTTCTGTAATAAATGATTTGTGATATTTTTGGCAATAATGTGGTGTGTGTACATCGGACCACATAACAACGTTTTTAAGGACAGTGCTGCTCCCTTGTAAATACTCCTTACAAGCAAGGAACCATGGTGCCCTTGGGCTCTTGTTTATAATGGAGATTGGTTAAATTGCAAAGGCTGACTCAAAAATATGGAAACTGTTAACATGACCTAATGATGTCATTGGTTACAGTGTCAACACTGTTGGTAGTTTACCTTGACAATATGAAAAGATAAACAAGCAGAAACTAATAGGTTTCCTGATCATAGTGTCTGTATGACATCACATATTTACAAAATGACAACTCTCAGATCCTACAATCCTTTTCAACTAGGATTATCTCTACCTGTTTGGGGGCGTTGTACTTCATAACAAACAGGGAAGAAATGATGGCTGGGTTTGTTTCCTCTTTAAAACTTTCAGGATTACTCGTAATTTGATCTCTACAAGCAAATTAAAGTAAACAAAAACATATTTAATGGATTCCTGCTCCTTGAGAAATTGAAATTCAAAAACATATCAATGAACTCCTGTTCCTTGAGAAAATTGAATACCAAACATATTAATAGATTCCTGTTCTTTGAGAACTGAACAGCCATGATCAATGGATTCCTGTTCCTTGGGTAACTGAGTACTAAAACATATCAATGGATTCCTGCTCCTTGAGAAATTGAACACCAAACATAATAATAGATCCTGCTCCTTGAGAAATTGAAAATTGAAACTTATCAATGGATTCCTGTTCCTTGGGTAACTGAGTACCAAACATAATAATAGATTCCTGCTCCTTGAGAAATTGAAAATTGAAACTTATCAATGGATTCCTGTTCCTTGGGTAACTGAGTACTAAAACATTTCAATGGATTCCTGCTCCTTGAGAAATTGAAAAACAAACAAATTTATGGATTCCTGTTCCTTGACAAAATTGAAAAATGAAACTTATCAATGGATTCCTGTTCCTTGGGTAACTGAGTACTAAACCATATCATGGATTCCTGCTCCTTGAGAAATGGATTACCAAACATATTCATGGATTCCTTGACAAATTTGAATAACAAAACTTATTAATGGATTCCTGTTCCTTGAGTAACGGAGTACGAAATCATCAATGGATTCCAGCTCCTTGAGAAATTGATTACCAAAGGTATTTACCTGTTCCTTGAGAAATTGCATACCAAAACATGTTAATGGACTCCTGTTCCTTAAGAAATTGAAAACCAAAACATTTTAACGGATTTCTGCTCCTTGAGTAGCTACGCTCTAAAAACATATCTATAGATTCCTGCTCCTTGAGCAGCTCAACATATTAATAATGTAGTCTTCAAGGAAAGTTGTTTTATTAGGAATAAAACCTGAGGACAAAAGGCAAACATGATAGAACATTTGTCTATTCAACCACCCAGTTCTAACTATTGCTTCAATCAATGTTAAAGCAGCATTTAGCGTCCTTTTCTATGATTTTTCTCAACCTCACTGACTCCACTTTGCCATAACGACATATCTTATCTATTTAAATCTTACTTCAAATGGTGGTATAAAAGTCGAAAAATTTGCAACTTTCAACTTTGTTTTTCTCCAAGATATTTTCCGTTGGGATCCCAATAAACCTCGCCCATAGTATGAATATTTAAACACTACGAACTTCATTGACCAATACGTAAAACAACACCAAGCTTGATTTGTGTACAGTCTATATGACAGTTATACCAGGGAGTTCCATAACAACTCCCTGGTTGTACCAACGCAAAGCCTTGAATCTATTTTTAGCAACGGCTCATAACTAAACCTGCATCTCTGATTGGTTGAATTCAAACTAGTGGGTTTGGGGGAACTGTATGCGATTAATTTTAAATTTGGAATTTGTCGTGGACACTTTTCTCATTATCTGCAAATATCCTTAATTACTCGCCAATTAACGTTGTTGGCAGGGAAAAACTTGGCTCATATCTTAGTTTGCTGTTTTGTGATTGATATATGTAAAAAACTCCACCAAACGCAAAATGCTGCTTTAAAAGCAAATGTTTCACTTTTAAAAGCTGGAATCCAACACCGTGGTGTGCGGGTCCTCTGTATGCGAGTTCCATGTGCGAGTCCTTTGGTGACCCTTGATGCAGTGAGAGTAAATAGTAGATGTCACATGCCAAAATTAAATTTCCCTTTCATTTTCAAGATGATTTCAATGGCTTTATTCAAAGATTTGATAAACATATTGTATGGTATATGCATTTGATAATCATGGAAGTAATTTCATCTTTTTCTCAGATATGATGAAGAACTGGTTGTGCCGATCATACAGAATGCACATGACGAGACAAAAACAATTGTAAGTAAAATTCCCTTTAAATTAACGCTATGCTTTGTTCTCACTCTAACACATAATTCTGACAATCCTGTGGAAATTCTTTGTAAGGTTTTGAAAGGCAACATGTATCGTTTCCTTTTGCTTTAGAAGTCTTGGGACAATTTTTTTTATATTATTTATATCTGAAAATATAGCTGTTGTTTTAAGACCATTTTAGTGGCTGAACAGATGTTGTAGAATTTATATGGTAATGTTTTGACTCAAAGTCACTTTCTCCCAAATTTCATGAAATTTGTACAGAATGTCTGTCACTGAAATAAAGGAAATTTCTCATGGCTCCTTCGTACTGCATACTTTATGGTGTGCAAAAGTTGGAAATGGGAAAACAGGGGAGGGAAGGAGAAGAATGAAAAATATGCGGACCCAGTTATTTGTGAGTCAGGGATTAATTTGTAATTGAAATGCTTGTGAGAAACAGATCCACTAGAAACAAGATGACCAATGACATGAGGAAATGCCAACAGTTTTTAATATTTTAAGTGGTTTTTTTATTCAGTTAATGTAATTTGTTTTCTCTAATTACGAAGTTGATATTTGACTGCGTTGATACATGATGCTTTGATATATATATGCTTTGATATATGACTGCGTTACAATCACTACATCAAATTCAGTTTGCAACGTAGTGCAAGGAAAACAGAAGACATCATTTAACAGATGAGGGAGGGGGAAGAGGAGGGGGTGGGCTTGGAGAGGAGATCACTGTCAAAGCATGGTGACAGTATCACAGGACGCGCTGGCCAACACGGAACCCTTGTCACATTACATCTTCCTTTGGTCAGAATTTTTCTCACGAATAACTCTCAAGTAAAAGGCGAAATATTATAGCTGAGTTGGCTCTTCTTTTTATAGGAAGTCATAAAGCGTTGGGTGCAAAGAGCTAAAAGCTTCTATTATATTGTAAATTTAATCTCCTCTTTTTGCTTTTTTTAAAGGCCAAAATGGAGAAAGCACTTGATGACTATCCTAATACCAATGCTGTCATAGTCAGAAGACATGGTATCTATGTATGGGGTGAATCTTGGCAGAAAGTAAAACTAAGGTAAGTTATCAATATTTTAATCAGAGACATAGTATCTATGTATGGGGTGTATCTTGGCAGAAAGTTAAACTAAGGTAAGTTATAAATATTTTAATCAGATACATAGTATCTATGTATGGGGAGAATCTTGGCAGAAAGTTAAACTAAGGTAAGTTATAAATATTTTAAGCAGATACATATAGTATCTATGTATGGGGTGAATCTTGGCAGAAAGTAAAACTCAGGTAAGTTATAAATATCTTTGTCAGATACATAGTATCTATGTATGGGGAGAATCTTGGCAGAAAGTAAAACTCATGTAAGTTATAAATATTTTTGTCAGATACATAGTATCTATGTATGGGGAGAATCTTGGCAGAAAGCAAAACTAAGGTAAGTTATAAATATTTTATTTAGAAGACAAGGTATCTATGTATGTGGTGAATCTTGGCAGAAGTTAACCTAAGGTAAGTTATAAATATTTTAATATAGTATCTATGTATGGGGTGAATCTTGGCAGAAAGTAAAACTAAGGTAAGTTATAAATATTTTTATATATCTTTCATCATGTGTCTTTCATCATGTGTGCGAGACCTGTAATGAAACAAAACAAGTGAACTCATTGAAGGATGCTGGGCACATTATGCAGTAATGTAGCTCACGTTAGATAATCATCTAGCTAACACATAGCCTAACACATACCCAAACACAAAGCTAACACATAGATTCACAGTTAGCTGACACAGCTGAAAATGTATACAGTAGCTAACATGAATACGTTGCTAAGACAGAGCTAAACAAATAGCTTGACCCATGGCTAATGTATAGCTAAAACACATTCTTAAAGGCATTGAAGACTCGCCCCAAACCGCGTGCGGCCATCTGAAAAAGTTAATTTTCTGTTGCTTGCAAGTGACGTTTTGTTAGTGTCGCTACAAAATGCAGAAAGTACAGTAATGAAACGTGATACCTTGTTATCTTTAGATGGACCTGAAATGTCCATCGCTGTATCCCCTCGTACAAATATTTCCTTCTTTTGCATGCGTGCAATTGTGGTATGTGCGCAGAGAGCGTGTGGGGAATGTGCAAATTGCGCTCTTTTGGAACGTTTTCACGCATGCAATTACTGTTGCATGCATGCAATTGATCAAATTGCACGCTCTGGGCACACATGCAGGGGAATACAATTGCACGCTCCGGGTACGCATGCAGGGAAATAAAATTGCACGCTCCGGGCACGCATGCAGGGGGATAAAATTGCATGCTCCGGGCACGCGTGCATAGAATTTACATGCATGCAATTCTTGCATGCGTGTGGGGAACATGCAAATTGCGCTCAATTGGAACGTTTTCACGCATGCATCTTAAAAACGCGCTCTGCTTGACAAACGTTTGCATGCATGCAAATTTGCACGCTGAATTTTCACTCATGCATTTTAAAAACGTGCTCTGCTTGACAAACTTTTGCATGCATGCATGCACGCATAATATCCAGTTGGTATATTATGTGCATTAATTACTGGATGAAAAACAAAATTAATATAAAAACGTGCATGGAATATTTTCAATTCTCTCTGAATTATAAGTTTAATTCAATATTAACTTCAGAACAATTGAATGGTTAGTTTTTTTTCAATATTTACTTTGAAATTTAGAACAAAATAACTTCCCTGGAAGATTGAAATAGGTAGATAAAAAAGTGCATGGAATATTTTCAATTCTCTCTTATTTACTTAGGAACAATTAAATGGTAAAACAAAATACATGGTATTGCTACTATTGCAATAGGAATAAGATTTATAAACAAGAGCCCAAGAGCACTATGATGAATGTCACCAAGTTTCATGTAGATCCAACAATTGTTTAGTAATTTGACCTCAAATGACATGTATTTGTACATATAGGTAACATTGGTACATGTTCATCGTGTGTATATGTAAGGGTGTTAGCCACTGAAAATAAATGTTTGTTCTTGATCAGAGAACTCTGGGTTTGGTGTGATGACCAAACACAGAGCAAGACACATAAAAATGGAAAACTCAACTGGCTTGGATCAAAATAAATTATAATTATGAATAACAAACAATATACAGCTTATCTGGGCCCAGTCAAAGAATTAAATAAAATAACTGACAGTTGTGAGCTGCGCACCCAAAAGTTAAAGTAAATACACTTAATATAAAAGTCTGTTCTGGTGAGTTGGACTGCTGGTGACATCAAGTATTCTACGACATCATATCTTCCACGACATCAGATATATCACGACATCAGTATAGTTGAACACATTAAATGGTATTATGAATGTCCAATCCCAACAATATAGTATCCTTTAATTTATATGAAATAGTTCCAGGGTATCCTTTCAGTAAAATTATGTCAATATCCTTTGCAGTAAAATAATTTCCTTTATAAGTGATGGTTGTCCCGGAATATCCTTTATTGTAAAATAATATCCTTTATAGTAAATAGTATCCTTTAAAATAAATAGTGTCCCAGACTGTCAGTTGAATATATCACAACCTCCATAAAATAATAAGGACTACAGTAACTTGAATGTAAATTAAGGTTTAAAACAAACTATCAGCCATTAAAACTATCTTTCTCTTCTTTAGCAACTGCCTTGCTCCAATACTCATAGCCAACTGGCTGACTCCCTATACCCCTCACAAAACTCCTTTGTTCCTATAATATATACACACAGACCCCATTCCTGTGAAGGCTAATTTCCAGGAAGAACAAGATAGTTGCCTAGCAACCCAGAAGAAGTAAGGCTAATCCACCCTTTTGCTGCCACAAGACAACATACGAATATACTTTACAAATGCATAGCCCTCTGTACAGTGAGCACTGTACAGTGTACTAATAAACAAATAAAACTATGGTACAAAAGAAACCTTTATGTAAGAGCTGACCATCTTACATATGTGCCAATTGCACGCTTCAGATGTTACTTGCTGCGCTCCAAAATTTACAGAGTGCCAAATGCACGCTTCAATATTAACTGCACGCTTAAAAAATGAACAGTGTGCCAAATGCATGCATGCCCACTTCAAAATTGTCCAAAGTTCCAATTGCACGCTTCAACCACACTCAAAGAGTCCAAAATGCATGCAATTGGACTTTTAAACGCGCATTTCAACTGGAGAAACGCGCTTCATGTCAACTCCACCCTATTTGCATGCATGCAAGTTGCATACGAGAAAGCACGCAAAAGCTCAAGCATACGGAGAGCGTGTAAACTACGTGCATAAAGCGTGTCCATGCAAACCGGTTGCGTGCTTTTCACTTGCACACAGTTTGCATGCAATTTGCACACGATTTGCATGCTTTGATTTGTATAAGGGTCGTTTGTATACTGTGCTGTGGGTATCGACCTGCAGCTGTATGTACTGACTGTACACTAGTGTCTAAGTACCGACGGCAGCAAGCTGTGTGTGTATTTTCTGGGATCGATGGTGGTGTTTAACACTTCTGTTACACCTCATTCGAAACTAGGTCAAATTACCGACATTAGACG
>KN886503.1:0-27856 GCA_000934455.1 Apostichopus parvimensis
GCAGCTACATCGTACAGTGTTATTAATTTGAATAGTTGACATGAAAATAAACTTGATACCATAGGACTCTATTATCTCAAATACGAGTAACATCTGTAGTAATGTATTCCAAAGTTATGGAATGAAGAAAGAAACAACCAGAAGGGATGGAAACTTTTTGTATGAACTGGTTAATGTGGTGGTAACTTTTCCTTTATCTCCATAGTATTTAACTACACTAGAGCTATATCCACTCACTGGTTTTTCACTCTTAAAGGTTTGATTGATCAATGCCGGACAACACCAAAAAAAAACTTTAATAACTTGTAACTTTTAATAGTACTTGCTATGCTAGGGAGCTGTATCAGCTTCAATTAAATACATTGCTGCATAAATAAAATGTTAAATGTTGTATACAAGGCAAGATGAATCAAGAATTAATGGGCCCAAAATGGGTTGGATAAACGAATTGAAATTGACAGTGAAAATAGTACTATATGAAAGGTTGTGAGATGATTAAAATAGTGGCTGATTTACAGGAGATTTAGTTTTGTAAAGCAGTCCATTGTTTTCTTCATTTGCAGAGTGTGAGGTCATGTGAGGTCTATTCGGTAATCGCAAAACTTTCCAAGCTATAGCGTGCTATAATTGGAACCAAATCAGAATTTCTTTAAGAGAAAGCTTTTCTTTTTGTACCAACAGATGGATAGATCTACAGGCTGATACAGCAAAGGATATGCTCTAATTAGAAATGCCAGGCAAGATTATCACACATTTTACAGTGGGGTGAATACAATCATCAACCAAGCTTTTCATTATGCTGTACATAGTGGTATAGCTCCTTGTTGGGCTTATCAATAAAAAGCTTGCATAAGAGCCGATGCCAAGCAAAGCCATAGTATGTCATGTAAATCGCGAAGTAGATTCACACGTCTCGTGTATATCCTCTGGGACACAGCACATCTTTCAATGGAGTTAGGAAGTTGCTGGGAATGGTTGTTGGATTGGTACAGTGTTATAGTATTTGCTTCACATAAATGCAGAGCAGTAACAGAAAGCTAACTATAGTTTCAGGATGTGTTATACGGTTACACCATATAGAAGAAAGAGGAAATTACTATTATAAGCTTCAAGCAGACAGAACCAAGATAATGCAGACCAGTTTTCATGGGAAGTCTTCTACATATATAACTGTATAAATGGACTCATCCTTTTGCAATGTACTTCTTGCAATGTTTTAGTTTGGTCACATTGTGGCACCACATGAATTTGTAAGTATTAGGGAACATTTGCAGCTGCTTGTCAAGAACATGAAACTCGTTATACAAATGAAGTGGTCCTGATGCTTAAGTGGCCAAAGTGTTGAGGTTACTGGATATCTTGCTGCCTTACCTTTAACTGTTCTTAAATGCATTTCCCATGTTTTAAGATGTTTTCATTTTGTATTCCAAGCAAGATCAGCAAGCCATAGTACAGTAATTTTCAACAACCACCACAGATATTTGTGCAGGACTAGGGGCATTTGTTAAGCAGATTACTATTATAAAAATCTTTCAAACTTTATCCCTCAAAATTTCCAGGGGTACACTGCATTGTTTCTGAACCACAGTTTCACAAATCTACAAGTGGGGTTCAGGGGCTATGCTATGGGAAAAGCTTACAATATTAGGCCTGACTTATTTACTGCAAGCTTGTCGTCTTTTATTACACCGAGAACCAGTTTACTCTTTAAACAAACTTAAATTATTTCCCCTAAAATTTGAGGGGAGTGAATACAGCAAAGGCACATGCAACTAGCACCAATGTCATGGAAACCTTCTATAGCAGCTTAATGAAACATACTGTAAAACCACAAAATTTGTAACTATATGTATGAAAATTGTGCAATCCAGGGTTATTGTGTATAATTTTGTCCCTCCAAGCATGGAAACTCCATGATATTGGGGTAATTTGCATTGGTTACAATATTAGATACAGCCTATACTGGTAAGATAAATACTTGAGGTATAAGTTAGTTCCCAGAATGTTTCTCATGTATGAGAGCTGTCAGTTAATTAAGGTCATGAAATAGTGCAAGTATCCTGGTTTATTTGAAATAAATCTTGTGGAAAATATAAACTGGTATTGAAAATGCAATCAACTGCTTGAATATGATTGTACAAATTTTATTGTGTCTTGTCTTTTAATATCATGTTAATCTTCACTACAGTATGTGTTAGGTAATAAGCCAAATTTCTGGGTAGAAGTTTAAAAAAAAAATCATCAACAATTTTTGATGAATTTTAAGCAATCACATTCACTGCCTATATCTCTGTTTATGTTTTGGGTCAGTGATACAGTATACTGCACAGTAGGGTACAGAAAGGGACACTTTCTGTTGTATTTCTGATCATCAACAAATTTCTCCTTAAAAAGAAAATTGTTTGTAGCAGTATTCCTCTGAGCAGTGAAAATAAAAATAAACATACAGTGAACAGTTGCTCCTGCACATAAGTTCCTGAGCCATATTATTTTTGCTTTAAAAGTCTGGCTTTGAGTGTATAGTATTTTGTCAAAAACATAAAAGAGGAGGGGCTGCTTATCATCATTCCCTGAACAGAATATACCCAATATGTTAACTGTAATGGTTACATATCAAAATGTCTGGGGGACTTGCCGCAGTGCTGACAATGTTCAAATAATTCCATGGTTCCACCAGGGATGTTAGATATGGACAAACAACATTTGAGCTTTCTTAAAAGTTTGGTTCGTGCCGACATTAATACCGTTTTTGGTCCAATTCCAATACCTAAATAGCACTCAAAACGGATTATGGTACCAGATTGTACCTGTACGTTGTCTGCTAGGTTTATACGATGTCAAAAGGCTAGAACATGCACTGTAATACTGTTATCAGTCGTCAGTAGGTATATGTCACACTAATCTCATATCAGTCATTGTTTCTAATGTCATAACAGGAGTGACTTTCCATATGTTATTAATAGGAAATTGCAGGAATTATTGAAAACTATGCGTAGATAGTCTTGTTTGCGTGGAGATTGAGTTGTGTAAGTGTTACACAAAAATTAACATATGCTATCTTTATTATTGTGGAAAGCCGCTTTCACTTTGATATCAGATAAGCCTGTGGTACATGCAGTGGCATAGCCAGGATTTTTTTTCAGTGGGAGGGGGGGGGTGCTGGGGGACTTGACCATTTCCTGGGAGGGCGTCTTGTTACTATCTGAGTGGAGCGCCACCATGGGTTGGCGCGCAGCGTACGGGAAATTTTTCCCAACATCCTTTATTTTGAGATCCCATGTCTTGATATGGTCATCAAATAGTTAAGAGAAATAGAAAAAAAAAACAATCTGGTAAGTAAGTTTGAAATATCATGCCATATCTTTTGTGAGTTTGATACCGACATTGACATTTTTCGACAAATCTGCAAATTGCGCGTGGAAAATAAGGAAAGATTGACTGGGCTTTTTTTAACATACTGAAATGACCAAACTATATGTCAAACTGACATTAAAGATTGCGTCTAAATATTATTAGGGTGATAGACTGATTGGCCGGTAGTTCTCAGCGATAGTATTGTCTCCTTTCTTGAAAATGTGTTTTTTTAGCGGTTTTAAGAGCATTAGGGTACGTCCCAGAAGTGAAAACCCGATTGAAAATGTAACAGAGTATCGAGGCAATGACGCGAGCAATGATGTGAGAAACTTTTGCCCGAACAGTCCAGCACACAGATTCAGTAGTAAACATTATGTGTGTTGTAGTCTTGTATAGTTGGAATTATATAATTCGACGGTCGTTAACGTACAGTGCGACTACTGTAGATGTCTTCTCGGCCTATGCGCTATGTCACGTCAGGTTTTTCAGCAACTATAGCCTACTGCCGGTCCGCGGTCGAAGGGTCGTTCATGAGTGGTCATCATGGAGATTCGAGACCATTCACACCAATGGATGATATATTCTTCGCACATGTTATTTGTTTTGACACCCAAAATCCCAGTGGGAGGGCGACTGGGGGGACAAGCTTTCATGGCCGGCTGTCGCCCCCCCCCCCCACACCTCCGTGGCTACGCCACTGAGTACATGGTGCCGAAGCACATATCTTCAAAGTACTGTCTCCAACTTTCAATTGTTTCAAGCTACTATGTGACCAAAAAGAAATACTCAAGATGAACTTACAAATCTGAAAGGACCAGTAATTTTACTAGGAAACCTGTCGATCACACCTTTGAAGTAGGATAGAATTACACAGTATTTGAATTCTTCATCGATCGGCTTAAATTCTTAGCTTTTTTCGTTGTATATCCATCTCTAGATAACACATCCCTGGTTCTACAAGGCTTTTTATCAAATTAGCTGAAACTCTACAGACCAGCCTTGCAAGATTAAAAGAAATTGCTCCTTACATAGTTGGCATGATGCAAATTCATCCAGTGCCAATAATGGTCGAGAACTTGCTAGAACATGCAGTAGGTATATTCAATATTACACTTTTAGCAATGAGGTGCCACATTAATCTCAAATCAGACAACAGGGAGATGGGTTAAACAAATCTCCAAAACCTGTACATCTATGTTGCGCTGACCTTCAGTAGGTTATCATCCTACCCCTATTATATAGGGAGATCCTAGAACGTTTGATGTTAGCGCAGGTCAAAGTTTGCAACTCTTATAAAGAAGAAAAAAAGTATAGCATTGTTTAATTTAATATATTCCCCATGGTGCTTGCACGAACTATACTGCCATTCCCAAATTAAAAGTTCTTTTTGGTCCCATACATAGAACAAGTGTGAGCGAAAGTTTAGTATAATGAATGAAATTCATACTCCAACCAAAGTTGTCATGTTTGTCAACAAAAGCGATAACTGGAATTTTGCATCAAAGGAAATCCCTATTTCTCACCAAGCAAGTCATCACAGTAAGTTGTCTGAATTAGCATCTTCAGATCGAATATGGGTTTGCTGAGTTAAAGAGCAATATGTTCGAAGTACAAGGACCAACCAATGAACACAATTTTAACATAAGAGGCAGGGATAAGACTCTATAGCAGAAATCATTATGTCTTCATTCTGTTTATTACCGATAAATACACATATTTTCATTAAAAAAAAAAATCAATTTTATGAAATTTCATGTAACTTTCAAAAGCATATAAACAATGCAACCTCTGCAACTTCAGCTCCTTAACATTCATGCTATCAGCTAGAAAATTTACCATGAGACACATGTTCTAAGCATTGATGTGAATACCACTGAAAATCACTGACATAACCTGTGCTAATCAAATGGATAAAGGGCTTGGTCAAATCATGAGTAAGGCTCTGCCCCATATATTGCACATGTACAAAAAGGGTTACTGCTGTACATGCAATACTTTGTTGATGGGAGTGGTGGGGGGGGGGGAGATGTGGTAACATGTTGGAAAGACCACATCTTTTAATTTGTAATTTTTCTTTTGAACATATGCAATTGCTAGAAGTGAAAGCACTTGGAAATTTCTTAAAGTGATAGGCAGTTGTTGCCCTTGCATTGTTTTGAAGTCTGCACCACTGTAAATATTATTGAAGGAGTGGAGTTCTGCAAATCTCTTGATAGTTACGTAATACATTTTTCTTTTGCTGTTTATTAAACAGCTCCTAGCAGTGATATATGTGTTTACACGACACTGTAGCTGAGGTTCCCTATGTAACGGGTGTTTTCTACATACAGTCTCTTTTGCATTTTTATAACGGTACTGAATTTGAAGTGGACTATATTTATCAATGAATATAGCAATGTTTTAGGTAAAAGCAATTAAAGCATCCACTTAAACTTCATGTTTTCCTTGCATTGTTTGCTACTTCCTCCTATCTAGATTCGAAAGGGAAATATAGATAAATGCTCCATACCTCAAATAACATTATTTAACCTTATTTGCCACAAAAACTGTTTTGTCCCAGTTTCTGTAAACTACTTAGGATAAATGGAGTAGGGGGGGTGGGGGTGGACAGGTAGGGAAACTAAATATTTGACAGATGTTATATTTGACGATAAAATTCACCTTCCCAAGAAAGTAATAAAGTTCTTTAACTGGCATTTTATGAAGGACCTATGTAACGATAGCAGAATTGGTTAATGCCTCATGCTGAAATGTCTAAAAAAGACTCGCAGTATTGGAATGTTCATCAGATTCCCAATTTTTATAGAAACATCTGTGTTTATTGAACTTTCCTAGGATGTTGCCAACAAGATGCAGTTGAAGTCTAGTGTACCTTGTTGTCAAATGTGGAGCTCACAAAAAGTCCGTTCAACTAGTCTTATTCAAACAGTGGCAACATATGGGAAAAAAGAAAAGCAAAATATGGTACAATTTTGTTTATATTATTTTCAACTATTTATCCCAACCCCCTATCCTCCTTTTAAGACTTTTGCAAGCTTGTAAACCAGTTACAGCACTCATGCAACATGGTATGACAAAGGTTCATATGCCAGAACATGAAACTAGCAATTTGGAGTACATTTGATAAAAGAATGATGAATTTAATACACTGCAATATTGAATGGGGCTCAAAAGATCTTAAGAAGTCTTTTGAGGTACATTACTTGTTCTGGTAAATATATTAATTGCCCTAAGATTCAGCTTTTAAAGCAGCTACTAGTCAGGTAGTATATGAACGAGTACAAGCCTATCTTTCAAGGTTTTCAGATTTTTACCTATATTGGCCTCAAAAAACTTTTGACTTGGCTAAAAGCATTAGCGTGAACTCAGTACATGATACAACTGCATACAAACTTCCATTCATCATTCCAATATTGAATTATCATGTTAACAGGGCTTTCAGTTTCAAATATCTAGTTACCTCACGTGGGCTTCTGCTATACTGAACAAATATATAGAATAGTACTCAATGTCAGAAACCTATATACACTACATAGGACTACCAACTTTTCCTTGTTGAGTTAGATGCTCTATGTTACTCTACTGACCTTGAATAGCCTTTGACCCTCAATGAAACCAACACCTACTGAAAATTCCAGTATAAATATAAAATTTATGAAATGATTCATAAAAACTTTTACAGAAAGAACAATTATTATAAACACTTCTGTTCATACCGACCTCAGCATAAACAATTTAGAAACCAAGAACATATGGTATCATAACTATTAGCTAACATTTCTTCCTTCTACTCTGCAATTTTGAGAGAACAAGCAAAATTGATACTGGTAAATGTAATATGGCAACAATAACAATAATTCACAAATGATGATGACATCAGAAAAAGTAGCAACCATGACAGTAATGATGATTTGAAAATATGAATGAGCAATCCTAAATGTAACTAGAATGTCACTTTTAGTAGAGCAGGGTTCTCGCAAGCCCGTTTTAACATGGCTGTGGGCGTGGTTTGGATATGATTTTGCCTCTCCCTGCATGGTTTGAAAGTTGAGCGCCCGGTCTGAACATTTATGAACCAGGAAGAGCTTGCTGCCACTTATCTGGTCCGAAAAATTATAGCATGAGGTAAATTTCCTCCTGGGTGCATAATTATAATAACAGTTCAAGAATTTTTACCAAAGGTGTTCATATTTGAATATCTAGAGTCGGCTCGGACTTGAGGGGTCTTGGATTTGGCTCAGACCAAGTGGACTCGGACTTGGCTCGGACTCTGGCTAATTGGACTCGACTACAGCTCTGCCATAAATATAAAAACGATAATGGATTGTTAATAATTTATTATATGATGTTGTGAAGGTAGAGACTTAGAGATTACTCCTAAATGTAATGGATAGCATTAAACTCTTCGTTTCACTAACAAAAGGATTCTCAAATACTGTACTAGCAACATTACAACTGGAATAATGGATTAACAATACGATGCAGTGAAGTTAGGGAGTTTAATAAAGAGCATCCCTCAATGTAATGACTAGGATGAATCTCTTAGTTTCACTAACAAAAGGATACCACATGCAGTACCAATAAGGGGGATGCCCATTAGATTGAGGGTCCACTAGACTTAAGGTTTGCTAGAGCCAACATCCCCTTTGTGGGAAGCATCATTGAGCGTCTAGTTAGCATTTATTGCGTAACTGAAGTATTGAAGGACCTTGGCCTCACCTCCCAGCAGTATTACAACTGGAATAATGGATTGGTGAAACAATGTATTATTTGATACAGTGAAGTAATGGAGTTACATGAATAATAGTTAATGCAATGAGTAGGATTAAACTCTTTGTTTCACTAACGAAAATTATTCTCCAATACAGCAACATAAGAATTTGTTAAAATGGATTGTTAATAATGTTTTTTATGATGCTGTGAAGGAAGAAAAATTCATTAACAAATTTTAATTTGTACGCATGCCATATACCTGTCCAGAAACTAAAAAGAAAAATTCAAACTCATAGAATGCACCGTACCTGGCTCCAAGCTATGGCATATAAATCTAGTCCTCATTGTATCTACAGAAGTTGTTTGTCCAATTTTAATCGAAAGCCTTACCTTTCATTGAAAATTTTGATCTTCAGTAAAAATATTCTTCTGTCTGCAGATTTTATTGATGACAGTACTTCCTTCTCTTGTGGAGAAATTCCATCAGCTCTTGTTAACCTACAACAAACAAAAACAACATTTCAATCATATGTCAAAGTTTCACTGAAGTACATTCCATGAGAATATTTTTTAAAGCCTCACATTTCGATATTGACAAAGTTGCAAGTGTCTTGCAAAAGGTACAAATAAACACATCATAATCAAGGTTAAAATGTGATGGTGTGTTAACACCTCAAGACTTTGCTTCACAATCCTACCTAAAATTCATTCCAGCCTGCCAGATTTACAGTACATTTGGTATTCAAAGACTACACATAAAGTCATTTCAATATTGATAACATTCTATGATGGTGGAAGTAGCAAAGTAAAACAAAAGGTTTGGCAGTGGACTTGATGGGGAGTGGAAAGTCTTCTTACATTACTTTGTTAGTCGTTGCCTTAGATCGTTTACATTTTTGGAAAATAAACAGCAAATTTAAGGTAATTTAGGTAAAAATGGTCAAATTGTGAAAACTCAAATCAAAGCCAATAGATCTATTATTTGGTATGTCTAGGCCAGTGGTTGGGTCAACAGGGCAAACTTGTGAAAACCTTATTTAAACCATACATCTCAAGCCAGGGTAGCTTGCAGAGATATTTAATGTTTGGTATCATGTTATACAGCTACAGAAGGCTTTCAGTGGTCTTTTTAGATCCCCAACTGTCCCTTTGAAAATGTTGTTTGTTACAGTTCTCAATAGTGTTTTGCTGTATTATTAAGTTAAAATAAGTTGTACATGTATGCAGCCTACACATATACAGTAGCCTATATGTCAGATTGACAAATTACATAATGGAAACCATGTGCAGTGCATTTTGCATAATGGTTATCTATTTATACACCCAACTAGCTAGTATGTTACCACATGTATCATTATGCATTTAAAGACCAACTATGGAGACAAATTTTATTTTTTTGGATTTTAAATTATTTTGGGAGTTTACATACCCATAATCAACATATGTAAAAAATAATCTTCGAAAACCTACTATAACCCATCAAAAAACGACCACGAAAATGGACATTTTGGGTAGTCACGTGACATGAACCTCTGGAATGTCTGAAAACAGAGATTGACCCAAAGGAGCCTCTGGTCACCGTGTGACGTCATAGTTGGTATACCGCGAAAATCAAACGCTGAAATAGGCACTGTTCATACACATATAGCGAACAATTGTACTGTATTTTACTTCCAATTTCGAGCGTTTGAAAAGCTGTTAGCTTAAAACGAGAACACATGAAGGTAAACAACTAGTTTTAAGACAATTTTAAGCAGAAAATTTAGTAAAATGGGTTATTTTATTATCCAAATTTCCACTCAAATGGAGGCATCGTTTACACAGCGGAGCGTCAATAGATACGTACGGTACAATATACTATAGAACGTGCAAGCAGCTTGCCGATTCCGTAATACAATTGATCGCAAACTGAACATAAGAATAGACCTAAAAGATGCCTCATGCGTGATATGTGACGGGGAAATGTCAACGACTTACCAACAAAACACTAAACATAATCGAGAAGATGCTTTCCCGAATCTACCAGGGTAGCATGATATACATGACTAAGCTTCAGCTGAACATAGTACTTACTCGTTTTAATATCCAAAAGTACAAACACAGACAAGGTATCCTGTCAATAAACCAAATTTAGCAGTGATATGTCCAAATCCACGTTTCTTGTTCAATCCTGGGCGAAATACTACCGTGACTCTGTGTAATTCCATAGAGTTAGGTCTAGTTAAAACAGGCCTAGACCAGTAACATCCCACAATCACAAGACAGTCACTAACGAAATAAAAAAGCTGATGGTTTTGTTGGCTGAGGTATAACTGCAACCTCCAACAACACAGAATTTTGGCATTTTGGGGAAAAAGGAGTAATATCGTTGATGTTTTGGCAGCTCAAGTATACAACTTTACACACTAAAAGTATTGTTGTGGGTGAGGTATAACAACGGTGACGTCACATGGTCACCTGATGTCTTAGGAATGTTTCAGGAATGTCTGAAATAGGT
Organism: Apostichopus parvimensis; assembly: GCA_000934455.1. NCBI lineage: Eukaryota > Metazoa > Echinodermata > Holothuroidea > Aspidochirotida > Stichopodidae > Apostichopus > Apostichopus parvimensis. The sequence goes on from KN886503.1 coordinate 10,565, forward strand.
TTCCTAAAAAGCTGACTTTTCTTCCCATTTTTCACGTATTTAACGTCCGAAATTGGTAAAGTTAATTACAGCAATGTAATTGGAGTGAGTTAAGGGTTATATACATGCAAAATGGTGGGATTTAATGTTCATCGAAAAGTCTCCATAGTTGGTCTTTAAGTATTTTGTCACACAGTACAGTGCTTTAATACATCATTCAAGGGAGTTGTTATTGTTCCATAACAACTCTGATCATACTAGCCTGTTTGTGCAGGGAGTTGTTATGGAACAACTCCCTGGTTTGTGCTATGGACATGAGAACTATCTAGTGCCTGTTGAACATTAGTCTTGTGCATTTTCATGTTTAATACTTACTAACACCAAATTACTGCAAACAGGTGGTCATTTTTAAAAGTTTGAAAACTGAATACAATCAAGAGCTTTTATTTGGACATGATACTCAATATGAAACTACTTTTGTTGCACATATGTATGCAATTTTATCATAAATTATTTTTATAGGAGCCATGAATTTGTTTCTTTTTATGAAAAAGGTCTGGACTCCCTTGGCATTGAAACCTGATTGAAATTTAACTTCTGTGATTGCACTAATATGTGAGACCATTGATTAACCTAATTAATAGCTTTTAAAAATAAAGAAACTGATAACATTGGAACAATTTCATAACTCATTAATGTGAGCAAGTGTGAACCCAATGCAAGGTTTAATGAGGTACTGTTTAGTTCCTTAAAATGCATCGCTGGTGGTTTTTCAACATCCTCTAATCCGTTCAAATATGTTACATTGAATCTTTACACTTGTACCTTTCCATTGATATATCACAGACTGTTTTTTTTGTTATGGGACTCGGTAAAACTGGATCAAACCTAGAAATTTTGGACAAGGAATTTGCTCTTTTCGCAAAAACTCCTAAGTGCTCAAGTGACTGTAGGTCACCCCGTGACGGCATTTTGGGCCTTGAGGAAAACTTATGATCAAGCTATTACTTCAGCACTATTAACACTACCCCATCATAATGTTAATATCAAAATGCCTAAATTAATTAGCCACGATTGCCTTGTTATCCTAATATGCATACTCAATTGTTTACCTTCAGCCGTGACTCACCCCATAGGTGCAGGGAAAAAAAAACTCATGTTACAAAAAAATGTTGTACACTGCTACACCGAGGCCCTGTGTGACTTAGTTCTCTGAAGCAGAACCAATGACACACCACTACTACGCACAGGGCTAAATGATGTACACTAACATGTACAGAGGATATATATTGTGGGCATTAATATTGTACCGAGACGGCAAATATTTTCACATTTTTTAACTTTTGTAACTCGTTTATGGAATATGGAATCTATCAGGCCCTTTCTTTTACTGTAGTGTTCCGTTTGCTTGTGTATCTGTTTTTGTGGAGTTGTGTCTTTCTGAAGGCCTTATTTTATGGCAGAGAGATTGAGACATACCCAAAGCTTTATATTTCGTGAAATGGTTTAAAATTGCATCGCACGAATGCAAGTTCTTTCATACCCCTAAATTGACACATTTGTCGATAAGCTTACTGTAGTGAAGGCCTAAGTAAACACCCATTATCTTTGGATGCTGTTTGCTATGCTCTGAGCCTCTAACCTCAGAAAGGTCAGTGGTATTATATTGAGATAATTTTGGTTATTTTTAGAGAGTAAGATTTCCAAATGCCCCAAAACATGCAAAAACACAATTTGATCAGCTTATACATGAAATGGATTCAAACTCATGAAATATGTAACTCTGCTTGACTGCAGAAAGTTATGGTTGCCTGCTGTATCGTTGCTAGTAGTAGTAATATTTGGAAGTGCGTCAATTATTAAGCCTTTACTTTAAAAGATCTGGAAGATCACCAGGCTGAAATATTTGTAGGTTGGCCAGTCTGTTACAAGTATATACTTTAATTGATTTATCGCATTTTATATTACTAGTAGTAGTATCAGCACAAGCAGTAGCAGGCAGCTGTGATTTACCATAGCCTGTAATACTAATAGGCCTACTTTAGGACTAAGGTTAGGCCTAGTCTTCTCTAACTTAAATTAAGTCTAACCATGGTCTAACTTTATTTGTGTTCAGCATGAAGGTATTTACTCTAAATGTTATTAATATATCCGGAACTCTTTTAAGGAATTTACTTACAATGCGAATACTCCACCAAATTTCCAAAAGCCAACTTTAAATGGGCAACGTTTACGGTAACCCGCGGCACTTTCCTTTGTAGACTACGTGGCTAGGCCCACATGCATTAGTAACGTTGAATGTACGCTATTGTGATAGTAACGATATGTGTAGATTGCTATGAATGATAACAGCTAGATCACTTCCATATATAGCTAAATTATAGTTGGGCCTAGGTCTAAAAGTATCACCAATCCACATCAGCTTCGGCCTACTTGCTACAGCTTACAAGCTAAAATGGCAATTAGTGGTAATTATATATTGCATTACATGAATATATGTTTATCCCTTATTAAACATAGTACCAGCGTAACTATATGCCCATGCCCGATGCTATTTAAAATGTATTGCCTTGAAATAGCCTAAGTATACCCTACTACTTCCAGTACTAGGCCTAGTACTACTTAAAAAAGTGACTCGCATGGTATACAAAGTTACGGTTAACGTACCATAGGAATTGAATGCACTAGGTTAAATATAAAGGTCTAGACCAAAGTCCTCTGTCCGTCCGTAGGCTATTCCGTTTAATGTTTACTTGTATGTAGGCTACACGGATTCGTTGACAATTATGAGTTGACTATGACAAATAGCAGCTAGCCTATCATTTTAACTTATTGTATGACTCTGACGTTATAAGGTCTACGTAACGCAATCGATTCAAATGCATTCGTCTACCCAACTTAGTCGTGGGTCTCTAAGCATTTCTCGTTCTTGTCACGTTCACTTACATAATATCAAAACATACCTTCGAATTTTGCAATCAATTCTTCCGGGCCCCAGTCTCCTAACGTCATTTTTCATGCCAATGTAGCTCGTAATCGGACCCTGAGTACGTAACGGTATGTGGCTTGCACGTATATATGGCCGTGGTTACTATAGTACATTTAGTAACGATAAATGTCGACAAACTGGTACAAGTAGTGTTGTTTTATGTAAACTCTGCTTCCGTTTGGTTAACGCTTTGGTAAAAGTTAGGCTACTTGCTATCATGTAAAATAACTTAGTAGATGTTTACAATAAGTTTGTGTAACTCTCAATCGCATGCATATGAATACTTTTACAGAATGTTGTGTAATATTTACATAATTCCATGTACTTTTTTACAACCCGTGATTTACATAACATTATTTTACATATTGTTTTCTGTGTGCAGAAGCCAAGCTCTCTTCGTAGGTATTTTGCAGATGATTTATGTTTAAATGCATACCTGCTTATTTATCATTCTGCGACATGTTTTACTTTGTTCATCACTTAGTTTTGGTGGAAAAAAGTTTCAATTTCATACTGCACAGAAACATAATTTTCCAACATAGCACAATGTATCTGCCCGCTAAGTGCCTAACCTTTGTTCATAGAAAGTATTGATGTTGTAGATCTGTACTATGGAGACTTGAACAGCGATCGTAGTGGCGAGTGAAGTTTGTGTTTTGGCGAGTAGAGTTTTAGTCACGGTCGCCAAATAGCGAGTACATTAACAATATGTTTAGAGACCTGACAACCCTTGAAACTTGATTTATCAGGGTAGAAATTGTGGATACTTTCCATACATGGTATATGGATTTGCCATATTGAATACAGGAATCCTGTTGCTAACGAGGTCTAATATCATTTGAGGTCACTAGAGGTCAAACTCTGAAAACCCTTTTACATGATATCTAACGATGGGAATCGTCGATATGTCTCATACTTGATGTGTTGATGCATCATATTGAGCAAAAGACCTGTTTTTGGTGGAGGTGTGTATTGCCACGCAAAGTAGTCCGACCTGATTTTATCATGCCATAGTGTAATTGTACACAGGGGCGACGATTTGTTTCAAATATTGGGGGGGGGGGGACATTTGCTTGGGTGCAGGCGCGTAGCAATTTCTTCCCCAAAATTGTTCGCGCGCTTCGTTATATTTTGTATATGGTTACTGGTTGCTACAGCCCTATTTTCCTTTTTTATCGGCAAACCAAATTTCATTACGGATGCGGTCCGTCTAGCTAACTCATTTAAAAAAAGTAAAAACTACTTTCGGTGAAAGTCTGTGACGTTTTTTGGTGATATTATTATTTTCATTATTTTCTATTATAGCAATCACAAATATTCTTATTTTCTTCAATCGAAATTTTGGCGGAGATAGAAGTTATGTCACCGATATCAAACATAAATAGAGTGATAGAGGACACTTTGCTCTATTCCGTGATGTGTGTCGCACCATCTAACTATTTCTATAACTAAAGATAATTAATTTTAAACATTTCGTTAGAACGTAACGGCATGTATACACGATGTAGCGAAATTTAACGCAATCACAAATATTCTTATTTTCTTCAATCGAAATGTTGGCGGAAATAGAAGTTATGTCACCGATATCAAACATGAATAGGGTTATAGAGGACACTTTGTTCTATTCCTTGATATATGTCGCACCATCTTACGATTTATATAACTAAAGATAATTACTTTTAAACATTTCGTTAGTACGTAACGGCAGTTTATACACGATGTAGCGAAATTAACGCAATCACACATATTCTTATTGTCTTCAATCGAAATTTTGGCGGAGATAGAAGTTATGTCACCGATATCAAACATAACTAAAGTGATAGAGGACACTTTGATGATTCCGTGCAATGTGTCGCACTATCTAACTATCTCTATTACTAAAGATAATTAATTTTAAACATTTCGTTAGTACGTAACGGCAGTTTATACACGATGTAGCGAAATTAACGCAATCACAAATATTCTTATTTTCTTCAATCCTAATTTTGGCGAAGTTATGTCACCGATATCAAACATTAATAGAGTGATAGAGGATACATAGCTCTTTTTCGGGATGTTTGTCGCACGACCTAACTATTTCTATAACTAAAGATAATTAATTTTAAACATTTCATTAGTGGTACGGAACTGTACCTTAAATTTGATTTACAAACAATTATTGAGTGCCACCGCACCTTCATCGTTTCTTATTGTCCGCTAGAACATAGATGGGGCTGTTCGCTTTTCTCCTTATTGTCTGCTCTTATTGTCCGCTCTTAATGTCCGCTACTAATGTCCGCAAACTTCAAGCAGGTTGATCAACCGTTGCTTTATTGTCCAATAGATGGCGCTCTTCGCTTTTCTCCTTATTGTCTGCTCTTATTGTCCGCTCTTGGCAGCATTTTGCGTCCTTTTCTATGGTTTTTCTCAACCTCACTGATTCCTCGATGCCACAGCGACATACATAACTAGCTGATCTATTCAAATCTTATTTCAAATGGTGGCATAAAAGTCGAAAAATCTACAACTTTCAACTTTGTTTTTCTCGAAGATATTTTCCGTTGGGATCCAAATAAACCTCGCCCATAATATGAATATTTAAAAGCTACGAACGTCATTGACCAATACGTAATACAACACCATGCTTGATTTGTGTAGATTGTTTATGGCAGTTGTATCAGGGAGATGTTAGAGTACCAGCTCGCTGGTTGTACCATAGAGGTAAAAACAGTTTTACCTCCATGGTTGTACCAAGTTACCAACTCGACGTTTTGAATCTATTTTTAGCAACGGCTTATAACTAAACCTGCATCTCTGATTGGTTGAGTTCAAACGAGTGGGTTGGGGGAAGTGTGTGCGATTGTAGCGGCGTAATTTGACACCGCTACTCATTCCGTCAATTGTTAGCGCCCTCAATTACCCTTATGGTATCGCTAGTTCGAACTTACACCACTTCGACTTTCTACTTCGACCGCTCAACACGACGAGTTACCAACGACGTTAATCGCCTACATTAATCGCCTTTATATTTACTTTCGATCGGATAATTCTTATCAACTTGAGAAACGTTCCTATCCGACCGCTAGAGATATATATTTATTGGAACCGCATTCCTTCATTTTGTTACATTAACTTTTCGTATTTTGTGAAGGATCTAAACATAATTTTAAATTATGGATGGATCCTGTATTTTCTATTAAGTTATTTCGTGACCCCGACGTGATCAGCCAGCATTAAAACTCTCTTTGCATTCACATTTTTGAGTCACTTACTGTATTTCATTCTATTTCGCCATCGAGTAGCTAACTGACTTCGCATTTCGTTAGTTAGGGAAATTTGTCAATCTCGTAGTATCTTATTCACGCTAAGTTCTATACTCCTACTATTTTTCGCGTTATTCACAATGGATAATGGTAACACCACGCCCATGCCTGAAGTTCCTATGGCGTCAATCAGTCTGAAGCTACCACCGTTCTGGACTCATGACCCTGCGCTCTGGTTTTGCCAAGTTGAAGCGCAGTTCACGACCCGTGGGATTAAGACACAACAAACAAAGTATGCTTATGTCATTTCTTCCCTCCAATCGGAGATATCCGCAGAAGTTCGTGACCTTCTGTTAAAGCCTCCCGAAACAGACCCGTACGAGGTAATTAAGATGGAATTAATCAGGCGTACGTCAGAGTCGGAGCAAAAACGTCTCCATCAACTCTTAACGTCCGAGGAACTGGGGGACCGCAAACCATCCCAATTGCTCCGAAGAATGCGGCAGCTTCTGGGATATCGGACTCTGGAAGTTAGTGCCCTCTGTCAGCTTTTCTTGCAGCGCTTACCGGTAAACGCCCAATTATTCTTGCCATCAACAAGTGCCACTGTTGAACTCGATCAGTTGGCGTCTATAGCAGACAAAATTTTGGAGGTCAATCTGCATATATCGCCAATTTCGGCAATCGAACCAGCGCTACCACATTCTTCATCCACTGAGATGCAACAATTACGTGGGTTGATCTCAGAGCTCACCGCTCAAGTTGCCGCGCTGAAAACGGAAGTAAGACAGCGAAGTAGGAGCCGCGGTCGATTATTGCGCAATAAGTTCTACTAATCGACAACCTGCAGGAAACGCGACAAACGACGCGACAGGCACGTGGTGGTATCAAAACTGCAGACCACCATGCAATTTTTCTAGCGTAGCTAATAATTCGGAAAACGCTCAGGCCAACGCATAGTGGCGGCAAACGTAAGCCAGGACCCAGGTCGCCTGTTTTACGCGCGAGATCGAATCAATAGCACGCGTTTTCTCATTAATACCGGGGCGGCAGTCAGTGTTATACCCCCAGCGCGCACAGATCTTCAAAATCGGGGCAAAGGACCGACTCTTCAAGCTGTAAACGGTACAACAATTCCAACGTTTGGTCAACGTTCATTGGCGCTTGACATAGGTCTAATGAGACGATTCCCGTGGATCTTTGTCATAGCAAACGTAAAAACTGCTTTCTTAGACTGTGATTTTTTGCGTAATTTTGGCTTGTTAGTAGATGTTAAGCACAACAAACTCATTGACACTACCACAAATATGTTCATCAAAGGAACTACTGCGCCGGACAAATCACTTTGCCTAACTTTCGCTACTACACAAAGCGACTCTGGTTACAGCGCGCTTCCTGCGGAATTCCCCAGCCTTTTTCGTGTCAATTTTGAAGAATCCGTTGTCAAACACGCAGTAACACACCACATTCGCACAACAGGACCACCTGTTGTCGCCCGCACTCGACGTCTGCCACCAGACAAACTCAAAACTGCGCGTCAGGAATTCGATCACATGATGCAGCTGGGCATAGTGCGCCCGTCGGATAGTCAATGGGCATCCCCCTTCACATGGTTCCCAAGAAAAACGGTGACTGGAGACCATGCGGGGATTATCGTGGATTAAATAACGTGACCATTCCCGATCGTTATGCCATACCTCATATACAAGACTTCTCTGCTTCACTGAATGGCGCAAACGTCTTTTCCAAGATAGACCTAGTGCGCGCATATCACCAAATCCCGATTGAGGAGTCGGACATTTGCAAAACGGCAATAACAACACCTTTCGGTCTGTTTGAATTCCAACGTATGCCATTCGGTCTCAGAAACGCGGCTCAAACATTCCAGCGCTTCATGGATGAGGTCACGCGTGGATTAGGATTTTGTTATATCTACATCGATGATATACTCATTGCCAGTAACTCAAACAGCGCACATATGAATCATTTGAGACAACTGTTTACCCGACTTCAAGACTATGGAGTTGTAATTAACCCTAGTAAAAGTCAGTTTGGAGTCCCTACACTTGCATTCCTTGGACACACCGTTGATAGCAAAGAAATCCGCCCATTACCGGAGAAGGTCACAGCTATTAATGATTTTCCTCAACCAACGTCTTTACGCAAACTTCGCGAATATCTAGGTTTAATTCATTTTTACCGCCGATTTATACCGCATTGTGCTGAACTTCTTCGCCCTCTCACGGATTTACTTGCGGGTAACAAGCGAAAGGCAGCACCATTGACTTGGACGGAGGAAACCTCTGTAGCTTTTACAGCTAGCAAAACCGCGCTTGCGCAAACTACTCTTCTTACTCATCCAGATCCCAATTTACCACTTTCCGTCATGGTGGATGCATCGGATCGGGCCGTCGGAGGCGTACTTCAGCACTACCGAGATAGATCTTGGCAACCGTTGTCTTTCTTTTCCAAAAAGCTAAGTGCTACTGAATCTAGATACTGTGCATTTGGACGCGAACTGCTTGCCATTTATCTCACGCTTAAACATTTCCGCTACACATTAGAGGGTCGACAATTCACGATTTTCACGGATCACAAATCCCTCATTTATGCACTGAGCACGACCTCTGACAAGTATTCGCCTAGGGAAATTAGACATCTCGATTTCGTGTCCCAATTTACCACGGACATACGTCACGTAAGTGGTAAAAATAATGTTGTCGCAGACGCGTTGGCTACCGTGGAAGTAAATTCTTTCACTAGAGCTCTTTTCTCTACTCCATTGGACTATGCACAATTAGCACATGCTCAAAAGGACGACCTCGAACTTCAAAACTCCAGGAATCTTCATCACTCGTATTTCAGAAAATTTCTTTACCTTCTTCTGATGAAACAATACTCTGTGATGTTTCTACCGGACCACCGAGACCTTACGTTCCGAAAACTTTTCGGCGTACTGTCTTTAACGCCATTCACGGTTTATCGCATCCTGGCATACGCGCGACTCAACGATTAGTCACAGATCGCTTTGTTTGGTCCAATATCAACAAAGATGTGAGACACTGGGTTAGATCTTGTTTAGACTGCCAACGGTCAAAAGTGCACAGGCACACCGTAACACCATTTGGTACTTTCGCTTGCCCAGATGCGCGCTTTAATCACGTGCACATCGATATCGTGGGACCATTGCCACCATCCAATGGATATACATACAATGGATATAAATACTTGCTGACTATTGTAGATCGGTTCACAAGATGGCCGGAAGCCATTTGCATTCCTAATATCACCGCCGAAACTGTCTCAAAAGCCTTTCTCTGTCGATGGATTTCAACGTTTGGCACACCCGCTACGATCACCACAGACAGAGGCGCGCAGTTTGAATCGGCCTTATTTCGTGAACTTACCCTGCTGTTTGGAAGCAAACGGATTCGTTGGATCCAATGGTCTAGTAGAACGCTTCCATCGACAATTAAAAGCTGCTATCAAAGCGCAACAAGACCCTACGTATTGGAGTGACGCATTACCGTTTGTCTTACTTGGTATCCGCACGGCGCTCAAAGAAGACATCGGCTGCAGCGCCGCTGAATTGGTTTATGGTACAACCCTGAGATTACCTAGTGACTTGGTAAACCAAGATGAGCCTCAACGCACTCCTTACCTTACCGTTTATGTTGACCGTCTCCGAACACAAATGTCCCAGCTAACCCCCACCGGAACTAGAGCTCACACGCGTAAGCCACAACTGCACGCAGATTTAGCGCGTTGTACACATGTGTGGGTCCGCGATGATACCGACAAACGGCCGTTTCAACCACCATATCGCGGTCCGTACCGAGTAATTTCCCGAGGAGACAAAACGTTCGTGGTAGACAAACATTCTAAGCACGACACAGTGTCGCTTGACCGGCTTAAAATAGCGTGGACTGATCAGGATGAAATTACGCACTCTTCGCAGCTTACACTCACAGACGTAACGCCAGTTAAATCATCATACCCGCCAGCTACATCGTCTACCGACAAAGCTACTTCCATAGTCACTTCGGCCGATCCCGTCCCTCCGGTCACAGTTACTCGCTCAGGACGCCACGTCCGATGGCCAGCAAGATATCGATGAAGGATTTTCCTTATATGTTTTACGTTCATTTTGCTTTATCGATCACTCACCTTTTCTTTCTTTTTATCGGTCAGTGATCTACGAGGGGGCTTATGTAGCGGCGTAATTTGACACCGCTACTCTTTCCGTAAATTGTTAGCGCCCTCAATTACCCTTGTGGTATCGCTAGTTCGAACTTACACCACTTCGACTTTCGACTTCGACCGCTCAACAGGACGAGCTACCAACGACGTTAATCGCCTACATTAATCGCCTTATATTTACTTTCGATCGGATAATTCTTATCAACTTGAGAAACGTTCCTATCCGACCGCTAGGGATATATTTTATTACAACCGCATTCCTTCATTTTGTTACATTAACTTTTCGTATTTTGTGAAGGATCTAAACATAACTTTTAATTATGGATGGATCCTGTATTTTCTATTAAGTTATTTCGCAACGGACCTGTAGAGGACTTCATTTTTATTAAATCGGAAGTGCGCCCTCATTTTCTCATTGCTGGGTCAAGAGACATTGGTTTCGATAAAACAATGGATAGTTTTATTCTGACGAACGATAAGCGAATCTTTCACACAGTGATAGATTATATAGCTACTTACGACTACGACTTGGATTACGATATTCAACGACTCGACAACGATTACATATTTTACGACGAATTTACGCTTGAACGGAAAACCTTTAATGTTTTTCCTTATTTTTATTCCATATAAAATCGGATATGTGTTGCCCCCGCTTCCGGGCGAATAATATTGTTTTTATGGATTAGGATTTCGATATTGGGATTTGTGTTTGGATTTTTCATTGGAGCCTGTCTGTAGGGTTCGTACGAGACGGCGACCTAGCGCAAAAAGGACTATAGTGTTTGAGGTGAGTGACGTACTTTTATATTTCATTATATAATTTACCGCCTAATAACCCTAGCGTCCAAAGTGGTGACCCCGACGTGATTCAGCTAGGTTGCCTTGAATACTTCCCATGTACTCAAAATCGCATAATTTTTTACTACTGTTTTTCGCATTGGAATAATATAATACATTACTGTACATCATGGATCCAGAAAATTCACACGAAACACAACAATCGCTATCCACAGTTAGTATTAAATTACCTCCGTACTGGCCCAATGACCCAATTATCTGGTTCGCCCAGGTCGAGGCGCAATTCGTAACAAGGAGAGTTACTAACGAGGATACAAAATATTCCTACGTGATATCGTCCCTACAACCGGAAATAGCTCAGGAAGTACGCGACTTGCTCATAAGTAAGCCAAGCGACCTACCCTATCAAAAACTGAAGGAGGAGTTGATTAAGCGAACAACGGTTTCGGAGCAAAAACGGCTACACCAGTTGTTAATTTCTGAAATATTGTTGGATCGAAAACCCACGCAACTGTTGCGCAAAATGCGTCAGCTGCTAGGTACAAACACCCTTGATGCGAACATTTTGAAACAACTTTTTGTTCAGCGACTTCCATCGAGCGCCCAACTAATTCTGGCGTCAATGAGTGACACATCACCTATCGAAACCGTAGCCGAGTTAGCGGATAAAATAATGGTAGTAACTCCTGCATATCCTCCCATCGCTGCCATACAAACACCCCAGGCCCAGGCACAAAAATCAGACGTGCAACAACTAAGTGAACAAGTCCGTGAACTCACTGCCCAAATTGCTTCACTAAAGTCAGAGGTCAGGGAGCGCAGTCGAAGCCGATCTCGAAGCCGACAAAGATTCAGTTCCCAGTCAAATAATACCAGCAACACCGACAGTGATATTTGTTGGTATCATCAATCATTTGGTGATAAGGCCAGGAGAAGTAGAGCGCCATGCAAGTATCCAAGCAATTTAAAGCCGGAAAACGAATAGGCCAGCGTGTAACGGTGGCGAGCGTTGGCCAAAATCGAAGCCGCCTGTTTTACATTCGTGACAGAACCACCACGAAACGTTTTCTCATTGATACCGGCGCAGCGGTCAGTGTGGTACCCCCCGTACGTTGTGACCTATATAATCGTGGAAAGGGGCCATACCTTCAAGCGGCAAATCGGACCAAAATAGACACTTTCGGGCACAAGTCACTAACACTCGATATTGGTTTGCGTAGGAACTTTCCGTGGGTTTTTGTGATCGCTGACGTGGAAACTGCTATTCTCGGTTGTGATTTCTTACGATATTTTGGATTACTTGTCGATATTCGAAATAATACACTTATCGACAGGTTAACCAATCGTACTATTGAGGGCATCTCAACCGAAGAAACGTCCTCTTGTCCGATGTTTGCCACAACACCTAACGATTCACCTTACCATGCTCTGTTAAAGGAATTCCCAGAAACATTGTGGGTAACTTTTGAAGAAACACAGGTGAAACATTCGGTAACGCACTATATTAACACGATCGGAGCACCCGTTTTTTCTCGCACACGTCGTCTACCGCCCAACAAGCTATCGTTCGACAAGAATTTGAGAGATTGGAGGCCATGTGGCGATTATCGAGCCCTAAACAACGTTACCATTCCAGACCACTACCCTATTCCACACATTCACGACTTTTCAACACACTGTCGGGAACATCAATTTATTCCAAAATTGATCTAGTGCGAGCCTACCATCAAATCCCGGTGGAAGACTCCGATATTTGCAAAACGGCCATCACAACCCCATTCGGCCTCTTCGAATTTAAACGAATGCCGTTTGGACTCCGCAATGCCGCCCAGACGTTCCAACGCTTCATGGACGAGGTAACGCGCGGTTTGCCATTTTGCTACACTTACATTGATGACGTACTCGTGGCCAGCAAATCCCCAGAGGAAAATACCCGTCACCTTAAACAGCTGTTTGCCAGACTCGCAAATTACGGAGTGGTGATCAATCCAACTTAGTGTCAGTTCGGTGTTCCAGAACTTGAATTTCTTGGACACAAATTGAGCTCCAAAGGAATATCACCTCTCCCGGAGAAAGTGAAAGCCATAGCCGAATTTCCGAAACCAAATTGGTTACACAAACTTCGAGAATATCTTGGACTTATCAACTTTTATAGGAGATCCATCCCAGGATGTTCCAGTATTTTACACCCGTTAACAGACCTATTAGCGGGAAAGAAGCCCAAGTCAGCACCGATTGACTGGAATGACGAAGCATCCGAATCATTCGAGGAGAGCAAACGAGCGCTCGCCAACACAACTCTCCTTACGCATCCCGACTCATCCACACCCCTTTCATTAATGGTGGACGCCTCGGATAAAGCCTTAGGAGGCGTGTTACAACAAGATATTGAAGGAGTTTGGCACCCAATCTCGTTTTTCTCTCGAAAAATAAGCGAGACAGAATCGCGATACAGTGCATTTGGTCGTGAACTACTAGCAATATACTCGGCAATACGTCATTTCCGCCATATACTAGAGGGACGACAATTCTTCATTCTCACCGACCACAAACCACTAACATACGCGTTAAAAACTAGTACCGACCGCTACTCACCGAGAGAGATACGGCATCTGGATTTCGTTTCCCAGTTCACGGCGGATATTCGCCACGTCATTGGAAAGGACAATGTCGTCGCAGACGCACTGTCTCGTTTAGGCGTTAACGCAATCCGTCAAGGTTTGCCCTCATCTACCCTGATCGACTTTGATCAAATCGCTGCAAAACAACAGCATGCCATTCAGCTTCAGGAATTGAAGGACTCCCCTGTCATGAAATTTCAGGAGATTCCGCTCCCATCATCACCTGGCACGATATGGTGTGATATGTCAACCGGTTCACCTCGACCGTTTATACCGAAGGTGTTTCGGAAAGACATTTTTAATTCACTTCACTTATTCTTTTTTTAACCCTAGCGTCCAAAGACCCACCAAGTAGACCGGAGTTATTTTTGCTATGCTAGACGAACTGGTGAGTAATAATTTCGTTTAAATTTGTTACCACCGTAACGTCCGCCCACGTTGAGTCCTAAGGGATAGGTTAATTTACTTGTGACAGGAAATGGACATGTGAACTCTCCTACTATGGAAAAGACAAAAGGCTAGAAAGTATACAAACAAAAGATGATCCAGTTATTGAACGCAACTTAGGAATATAAGAATCTACAAAGCTATAAAGTGTATCATAATGTACTGCTCATCGTAAGTCGGCTGATATTCCGTGCGCTGAGCCCAGTCCGAAGAATCTCAGTAGGCTGACCCTCAGTCGGCAGAACCTCAGTGTGCTGACCCTCAGTCGGTTAAACTTCGGTAGGCTGACACTCAGTCGGCAGAATCTCGGTAGGCTGACCCTCCGTCTGCAGAACTTCAGTAGGCTGACCCTCCGTCGGCAGAACTTCAGTAGGCCGTCCCCCAGTACGCTGAACCTCAGTTGGCCGTCCCTCAGTCGGCTTTCCCTCAGTACGCTGAACCTCAGTTGGCTGTCCCTCAGTCGGCTGTCCCTCAGTACGCTGAACCTCGGTTGGCTGAACCTCGGTCGGCTGAACCTCAGTACTCTGAACCTCAGTACGCTGAACCTCAGTTGGCGGACCCTCAGTGAGCTGAACGTAGGTAGGCTGTCCTTCAGTCTGCTCAACTTCAATAGGGTGACCCCAGCGTGCTGATATTCAGTTGTGTTACATTGAAGTCCCAGCTGGTCGCATTACCCTAGTCTGATATTAATTATGTAAACTCGTACCGATGCAAGGGAGGGGTGTCACTGTACTGGATACTAAGCATAGGCAGTTCCTTCGAACTCCGCCCGGTTGTTAATAAGTAATAGTTGTGTACTATCAGACCCGTCTGCTTCTTTAAAAATAGCAACCAGCCTCGGTGCTATAAAACTGGTTGAAATGATTACCTCCCTCCTTACGGTGGTATCTGTGTTTTCCTACTCCTACGGGGATTATACTACTAGCCGGATACGGTTCGGGGCCTTGGTGAGTAACGACCGTTACCACAGATACGGCCAATAAAGATATGATCAGATTAGCCGCTACCGACCAAGAAAACAAAAGCGAACCCTCAAGATATGTCCCTCCTTAATTGGCAGTATTGGGGATTATTTATTACTAGCCTAGGTACTTAACTTTTACCAAACTCTCTTGCTGCGTAGGGCTAATGGTGTATACTGGTTGGTAATAGGACGTCTGTTCCCCTTGACGGTTGATCGTATTGTGCCTCAAGCAACGTGGTTCCGCGGCCAGGCTACCCTGCGGGAAACCCGTCACGGAATTTTCCACAGGTCGCACATTCTGGTTAGTGAATAGCGCCACCAAAAATAACTTATTAACATAGAAAGCAGTATTCGTTACAACACCCCCTCCTTAGGTTAGGCGCCCTGCTTAACCTTAGAAAGTAATAATAAAACAAAAGAAAGAATATAAGTTATGTACAGCTCAGGCATCTTTGTTGTACACTATCTGTTTCTCCTCCATTTCGTAAATCCGACCATCTGGATACACGACTCTTCTAAATGTGGTCATTTGACTCAATCCCGGCTCCAGTGGATAGGAGGAGCTGTGCTTGTGGGTCTGCCTCCCTTTGGTTTTCTCCTCACTGTCGGCCTTCTCGATTTCCCGCTCTGCGGACACATATCTTAATGGCGAGCCAAGGTCTACAAGCTGGTGGAGGGTTGGCCATCTTGTTGATCTTTGAATCCTGGGAGGACTGGGATGGATGATGGCGGTTGGAAAGTCTTGGGCCTGAGCCTTCTCCGTCTTCTTAGAGGGCTCCCTCGTCACTTTGGAAGTGTCTTCCAACTGCTCTCGTTCCACGACCTTACCACCCTTCTTTGGCATTTTGTGGCTCTCGTTCGGGGTATCGGATGTCCTTTTCCTCCCATCATTCGACTTACGTTTGGTGTCCCTTGATTGATGTTTGGTCTGTTTGCTGTCACTCTTCCGCTCGTCTCCACTTCTCCTTGTTTCACACCTCTGCTCGTGTTTTAGATTATCGGCTTTCCTAGGAGACCGGAACTCGTGGCAGCACTTACACTCGAACATCTTCCGCTCATGCTCCGACTCGGCATGGTCTCTTAGCAGCTGTAGGTCTCCGAATCGTCTAGCGCACTCGCCACACTTATATTCTACGTGAAATAAAGGTTTGCCTCCACTCATTTTTCTAAAATGGAAGAGAAAACAAAGAGCGTCTGAGCATCAGATTTAACAGCACAATAATAACAAATAGTAAACATGATGAGGACAGGAAGCACATCGATTTCGGTTTCACACACACAAAACAAAAACACCATGATTATACGTCAGTTCATTTCCCTTTATTTACAAGTTAACAGTATGATTTCTCATTATCTAAGGGAAGCCGTATCTCTGTGGTTCCCTGCGCTTTCTTCTTGGACGTCTGAAATTTCGTGATGGTGGTTCACGGCTCTCTCCATTCTTTTCTTCGACGCATTTTTCCGGCGACTTTCCTCTACGCCTCTTGGAACCATCGTTTCTTACATACCCGCGGGAACTTGGTTCTTCATCCCTTGTAGTGGGGGTTGAATCAACCTTTTTCACACCTAGGTCGTCTTGCTGCGGCGTTCTGTAAGATGCAAGGAATGGCTTACCCATGCTGGTTCGTCCCCCACATATTTACGCAGTCGATTGTAGTGCACTAGCTTTGGCTTCTTATGTGGACCCATAGTCACCCTGAATCATGGGCGTCAATCCAGTGGGGACGGGGGGACACGTCCCCCCCCCCACATTTCGATGGGTGGGGGACACAATATCAAATGTCCCCCCCACACACATTTGGAAAAAAATAGTGTCGTGGCTCTATTTGGTCAGGGCTTACACATCTCAGGATTCATATATCAACGAATATCACTCAATGTTGCTGAATGGAGAATTCCACCCAGATCTCGTGAGTTGGTAACCTGAGTTCTCCGACAATCTTAAGCTTAGTCTGCCTTTCTTTCGAGGCCAGTTCCAGTCGTCGTCGGTTGAAGGGTATAGACAAATATTGAAGTTGATGAATCCAGCGGTACGGGCTATGTTTGGTG
>KN886503.1:29326-71695 GCA_000934455.1 Apostichopus parvimensis
TATCTGCACTAATGATGCTGTCAGGTAGGTCTATTATCACCATTAATTATCAACTGGACTGTATTGACATTATATTTTTGTGAATACAGATTAGTACACACCTATTGCTTGAACGTCGTCGGAAGCAAAGCTTTGAAATCAACAGCAGGTCGTTGGTTAGGTGCGGCCCTGTCAATCTTTCACTCCTAAAATGTGGCCCATTCATTCAAAAAGGGTGCCCACCCCTGCTATAGGCCTATATCTGAGGCCCTGGGGTCATTCCTTGACCGTCTTGGTGCAATATAATGTGCCCATTTCGAAGTAAATGTATTCACAGATTGTTAGTTGTCATGGGTTCGAACAAATGAGGGGAATTCTATCATGAAACATAGGGCAAAATGGGGCTGGGGTTCCAGTTCGCCGCATCATTTGTCAACTTGAACTGGGTTCTAATGTTCATGTCATTTGGAATCACTTATAAAAGAAATAATCCACCAAAATGAAGGTCGCATGAACTTAATTGTAGATTTCCTGGGAGACGAATTTGTAATTTTCTTCCGAAATCACGCAACTAGCTGGCTGCTATCCAGCCTGGCAAGTGTCATCTCCAGCGATCTGGCAGGTATTGAAATCTGAAATTTTCTTGGTACGCTGCGCTTAGATAGTACTTGCGGCCGGAATACTCGAATCGATTACGTCCCCCCCCCCACCCCGCGTTTCAAACCGGATTGACGCCACTGCCCTGAATAACACATCGTTAATCCTTTTTAGGACAATGCCTGGGCCCTGCCATGGTCGGTGGAACTTCGAGGTTGACCCTTTCTTAACAGCAGGTGTGTATAAAAAATTTAGATCTCTCTTGTCGTAAGGCTGATCGGACGCTTTGCGATCAACTCTTGATGACTGCCTGTCCGCCGCAATACTCAGTCGTTCTCGAACTTGTTTTTGCGTCCCGCGAATCTTCTCCTCCAGCTGTTCGATATAGGCGGGATAAGACTTTTCTTCTCTTGGATATTCGGACGGCATAAGAACGTCCACAGGAGTTCTCAATATTCTCCCATACATGATCTCTGCCGGGGAGAAACCAGTGGACTCATGGATAGCGGTGTTATATGAAATGGAAAGATAGGGTAGCTAAGTGTCCCAGTCTTTCTGACTCGAGGAGACCACTGCTGATAGCATGCTTTCAAGAGTACGGTTGAAGCGTTCAATCATCCCGTCTGACTGTGGGTGGTATGCAGTGGTCCTTGTGTTCCGGATCTGGAGTAATCGACACATCTGTTGGAATACTTGTGCTTCAAATTGTCTCCCTTGGTCAGAGTGGAGTTCGTCAGGTATACCGAATTTGCAAATAAACTGTTCTACTAAACCCTTCGCTTTTGTGGTGGACTCTTGGTTAGGGATTGGTATGGCTTCCGTCCATTTTGAGAAATAGTCCCCAATGACTAAGATGTACTTATTGCCTCTCGGTGTTAGCGGTAAAGGACCAAATATGTCTAGAGCGACCCTCTGTAAGGGCTCACCTGACAGATACTGCCTCAACTTGGACTTTCCCTTCCTGCGTGATCCTCATTTGGTAATGCAAATTTTACATTGTTTGCATCATTTCTCAACATCCCGTGCAATACCACTCCAATAGGCTTTCTCCTTAATTCTTCCGATAGTTTTCTTCACCATCATGTGCCCAGAAAGAGGGTGGAGATGGGCGGCGTCCCACAATTCCCGTTTGAGTTGCTCCGGAACTACAAGCTGTAAGGATACGTTATCACCAAGGGGAGACTCGAACCTTCGGGTAAAGCAATACATTCTTTAGGATTAGACTATCCCACTGTGACCAGTAATTGTGCAGAGTTCGGCTGCCTCCTGACATGGTTTCCCACGGTGGTCGTTTACCCAACGCTTTGGCCTCCAAGAGAGGGCGAATATATGGATCCGCTTCCTGTAATCTTCTCAGCTCTTCGAGGGATCTCCCGATTACCAAACATTCCCCAGAAGAAAATGGGGTTGCATTCTCATTGTCTCCGTTGGTGACGGTGTAACATGTCATGGTCGCAACTTCCTCATCTGCCCCACCTTTCTGGAAAGATTTTGCGGCCCTTTGCATATCGTGTTCTTCTTCTCGTTCGCAATGCCTACAGCCTTCACAAGGTCGATGGGACAAGCTGTCGGCATTGCAGTGGATTCTTCCAGATCTGTGTTCTATGGAGAAATCGTAAGCCCAGAGTGTCTCTAACCAGCGGGCTATCTGCCCCTCTGGGTTGCGAAAATTAAACAACCACCGGAGGGCACCATGATCCGTCCTGACAAGGAACTTCCTCCCGTACAGGTAGTGGTGAAACCATTTGACCCCTTCTACAATTGCCAAAAGTTTTTTCCTGGTGACGCAGTATCGTCTCTCCGGTTTTGTCAACGTTCTGCTATAGTAACCAATTACCTTCTCTTCTCCATTTTGCTTTTGTGAGAGTACTGCTCCTACTCCGTGATTGCTCGCATCAGTGTCGAGAATGAAGGGGTCATTCCTTGTAGGATAACTTAGGACAGGCGCGGTGGTAAGTCGTTTCTTAAGCTCACAAAAGGACTCCTCACAATCATCGTTCCATCGGAAGTCCCTTCCCGATTCTGTCAGTCTGTGTAACGGCTTAGCGACAGAACTGAATCCCTGGATAAAACGTATGTAGTAACTACAGAGACCAATGAAACTACGGACTTCGCGTACGTTGTTGGGACGAGGCCATTCGGATACCGCCCTGATCTTCGAGGGGTCAGGTTGTATTCCCTCGGAGCTAACGACATGCCCAAGAAATGTAACTTGTCGCCGGAACAGTTGGCATTTCTTTGGCGATAGCGTAAGACCCGCCCGACTCAGCCTCTACACAACCTCCTCTAGACGGTGAAGTTGCTCTTCAAATGTTCGCCCGTGA
The DNA here is from genome assembly GCA_000934455.1 of Apostichopus parvimensis. Classification (NCBI taxonomy): domain Eukaryota; kingdom Metazoa; phylum Echinodermata; class Holothuroidea; order Aspidochirotida; family Stichopodidae; genus Apostichopus; species Apostichopus parvimensis. The sequence goes on from KN886503.1 coordinate 32,227, forward strand.
ACTATAACGTCATCAAGGTAGACCAGACAACTTTCCCATTTGAGCCCTCCAAGGACCTGATCCATGAGGCGTTCGAATGTCGCAGGGGCATTACAAAGCCCAAACGGCATCACTCGAAACTGGAAGAGTCCTTCGTGGGTGACAAAAGCTGTCTTAGCCCGATCCCGTGGATCCATCTTGATTTGCCAATATCCACTGGCTAAGTCTAAAGTGGAAAACCACGCCACACCGCTGAGCTGGTCTAGTGTGTCATCAATTCGGGGAAGTGGGTATGAATCCTTTACCGTCACGTCGTTTACTTTGCGATAGTCCACGCAGAATCTCAAACTCCCATCCTTTTTTTTCACTAGTACAATAGGGAACGAACAGGGACTGCAGGAAGGTTCGATGATGTCATGCAACAACATATCCTTGATTTCTTTGGTTGCCTCCTCTTGTTTGTGGATCGGTAGCCTCCTCGCTGGTTGCCTAATAAGAGGGTGTTCTCCCGTATTTATCTTGTGCTTGTCAATACTTGTCCTCCCGAGGTCTCCTGCACCCTTGGCAAATGCACCCTGCCACCTGTGCAACAACTTCTTGACCTCATCCTTCTGAGCATCCTCAAGCTGCTCCGTACATGCACCAAACAACTCCTTTAGGTGTTGTGGGATTAATTCCGTCCCCATGTGAAGATCCTCGGTGCTTTCGCCGGCACCATTCCCGGAAGAACCTCTTCCATCTCTTCACATACACCAACTGTTGTATCCCGATATACCGTAACAGGGCAATCAATCAAATTGACAAGCCTCACAGGGAAAGCCTCCTGCTTTGCGTCCACAACACAGCGAGCAGCTAAAACCCCTTTCTTCCCGAAAAGGGAACCTGATGGAGTCATAATGTTAATTCCTTCCGTGCACATCCCTTGCCAGTCCTTAACCTTTCCGGTCAGAATGGACTCTGATTGAGCCGGCAGAATTGTAGTCTCTGCCACAGCGACTCGACAAGATAGTTCTTCCTCTGGAGGTTTGGTACCTTCCTCTGGAGGTTTGGTACCTTCCTCTGGCGGTTTGGTAACTGTTATCGGTGGTTCTGCAAAAAGCTTGACGTCGTCTCCAATCAACACCTGGCCCTTCCGTGCATATATAATGCAGTCGTGCTGTCTCAGGAAATCCAACCCTAGTATACAATCCGGACCCAAGTCTGCAACCCAGAATGTGTGTCCCTTTTTCTTGCTACCGATCTCGATATCCATCTCGACCATTCCTAGTGATGGTACACATTTTCCATCAGCAAGTATCATGTACAAACCATCATGTTTCAGTCGAGGCCTATTCTCGCATGAAAGTCCAAATAATATACCCGCATGTATGAGTGAGATGTTAGCACCGGTGTCAACTAAGCCCGACACGTCTTTTCCTCCGAGTTTTGCGCTCAGGTATATCCCGCTCTTTGCAAGTCCGGGTATGCCGTTCAGCACGGCTATACAAATGGGCCCAATTAATACTTTCGAGTTCCGACCCCCGATCCCGACAGATTCAAATTTACCTCCTGATTCTCTGTTTGGCTCTGCTGTCCACCCACTCTCTTTTTCAGTTGCCGGCAGTCCCTCTTAAAATGTCCTGGCTCCCTACACTTTACGCAAATTGGGGTCCCGTCTTCCGTAAAAGAGGGCCTCCAATCATTCCTGCCCTGGTAGCCACGATTAACGCCGCCACCATGTTCCTGGGTCTTTCTCGGTTCCTTCAGTTTTTGCACTTCGCCTTTAAGTACTTTTAGCCCATCTCGTAGGTCGGCCAGGACGTCCTGGTGTTGCCTCAACGCATCTGTTATCGCCTTGGCTGTTTCGTTGTCCGCCAGGGTGTGCTTCACCTTCTCAGAGTTTGGCGTAGCCTCGACGGCCCTGACTACCTTTCTGGCGGGAAAGTTCCTTTGCTTCTCCACCGTCCGAAAAGCTTCTACCTCCAAAGCTGCCTGCAATGATTCATCCATGGTATTTGATCGCATCTGATACACCCCTAACCTAAGACCGGTATCATCGAGGGCGTCAATAAAATGGTCCTCGGGCAGTTGCGATGTCGCCGGAACACCTCCGTCTGGCGAGAGGGACTAAACCTCCTAGAAAGAGCCTCTACAAGCGCAGAAAAGTTCCTTCGGTACTCTGGGTCCAAGTCCGCAAGGACAGCCTGCGCTTCCTCCTTGAGACTAGCGGCTAGGCACATTGCCATTACATCAGGGCTCCTCGCATGTAATTCTGCAATTATCTCGAACTGCGCCCGACAGTCCTCCCATAAAGTGTATCATAATGTACTGCTCATCGTAAGTCGGCTGATATTCCGTGCGCTGAGCCCAGTCCGAAGAATCTCAGTAGGCTGAACCTCAGTACGCTGAACCTCAGTACGCTGAACCCCAGTTGGCGGAACCTCAGTGAGCTGAACGTAGGTAGGCTGTCCTTCAGTCTGCTCAACTTCAATAGAGTGACCCCAGCGTGCTGATATTCAGTTGTGTTACATTGAAGTCCCAGCTGGTCGTATTACCCTAGTCTGATATTAATTATGTAAACTCGTACCGATGCAAGGGAGGGGTGTAACTGTACTGGATACTAAGCATAGGCAGTTCCTTCGAACTCCGCCCGGTTGTTAATAAGTAATAGTTGTGTACTATCAGACCCGTCTGCTTCTTTAAAAATAGCAACCAGCCTCGGCGCTATAACACTGGTTGAAATGATTACCTCCCTCCTCACGGTGGTATCTGGATTTTCCTACTCCTACGGGGATTATACTACTAGCCGGATACGGTTCGGGGCCTTGGTGAGTAACGACCGTTACCACAGGTAGGCTACGGCCAATAAAGATATGATCAGATTAGCCGCTACCGACCAAGAAAACAAAAGCGAACCCTCAAGATATGTCCCTCCTTAATTGGCAGTATCGGGGATTATTTATTACTAGCCTAGGTAGGCCTACCTAACTTTTACCAAACTTACTCTTTTATCTCTTGCTGCGTAGGGCTAATGGTGTTGCTGGTTGGTAATAGTACGTCTGTTCCCCTTGACGGTTGATCGTATTGTGCCTCAAGCAACGTGGTTCCGCGGCCAGGCTACCCTGCGGGAAACCAGTCACGGAATTTTCCACAGGTCGCACATTCTGGTTAGTGGATAGCGCCACCAAAAATAACTTAGTAACATAGAAAGCAGTATTCGTTACACCACCAAACGATTAATATTAAATGTATAATTTGTCGGTGGACACTTTTCTCATCATCTGCAAATGTCCTTAATTACTCGCCAATGAACGCTTTTGGCAGGGGAAAAACTTGGCCTATATCTTAGTTTGCTGTTTTGAGATTGATATATGTATGGACTTGTCAAAAAAGTGGAAAACGGCGACCAAACGCAAAATGCTGGTTTAAAGGGTGTGAAGACTCGCGCAAAAAGAAACGTCTAATGCCGGTAACTCACCTAGTTTCGAATGAGGTGTTTTGTTAGACACCACCATCGATCCCAGAAAATACACACAGCTTGCTACCGTCGTTAATTAGACACTAGGGACGTACAGTCAGTACATACAGCTGCTGTCAATACCCACAGCACAGTGTACAAACGATCGATACAGCGATGGACATATCAGGTCTAGCTTTAACGCTACTAATGTCCGCTACCCTCAGGCAGGTCACCGTTTCTTATTGTCCGCTAGATAATACATGGCGCAGATAATACATATGGCGCTCTCCGCTTTTCTCCTTATTGTCTGCTCTTATTGTCCGCTCTTAATGTCCGCTCTTAATGTTCGCTACCTTCAAGAAGGTTATCCAGCAGGAAGTCAACGCCAACCTGACCACTACTACAGGTCCCTGTTTTCCTGAAGGAGGCCGGCTGAATCGCCTTAATTTAATGGCGGAAACAGCATTTTACCAGACGTATCGCATCGTAGAGAGCACGTCACATGACTCTCGATTACAGCATTGTTCTTGGCCTTCTAAAACGTAACATCTCAAGTTGTGCCAAAGATGTTAAAACTACAGCAAACAAAACACTTGTCAGGCTAGTGCTCGATTTTGCTTCAGTAGTCTGGGACCCTCATCACCAGTGTGATGTGGATAACATACTGTAGCTATTCAGAGCGCAGCCATATTTTGTATGGCAAAGTACTCTTATAAATCCAGTGCTAAAAACAAGAGGAAAGCACACACGTCTACAAATACTTTATAAAATCAATAACAATCTTGTATCAATTGATAAAGACAATCTAATCCCAACAAAAAGTGCTAACACATGCATGATCTTAATTTCCAAGTTCCCTACGCTAGAAAGAATTTATATAAATATTACTTCTTCCCCGCCCTTTAAAAGATTGGAATGCTTTGTCATCAGACATTGTGCATGCACCTGGTCTAAACTGTTTCAAAGCCACGCTTTCTAACTCTTGTTTTGTTATCTAATAACTTATACTATTACTCATACTTTGTAGCGCTCGGTTGGCGTTTATGTCCTCTAGTAGGTTTTTGCCGACTTAACCCATTCAGATACAGTTAGTACGTTTTTGTTGCTCTTCTTCTACAGTCCTTGATTACGCTCTATACATAGAAATTGATATAGTAGTTCAATTTCTATTGCTCTATATCACAAATATCTGTAGTGCGCCCTAGCCAAATTCGTGTATGTTTCCGTCACGTAAGACTAACTCGGTGTCGTCCTATATTTTCCTCTAAATGTCGATGAAACTCCGATTAGATACACAAAACGGTGTAAGTAATTTTGTTTCAATCGGATTCACAATTCGATTGTTTGGACTGGATAAAATAACCCCGGTTTGTACCCGGATCCCAAACTCCAAAGTGAGTAGCATGGTAACGGTGTAAGATTTGGATGGGCCTACTGCGTACTGTCAGTTAGGCTAAAGAAACCTGGGTTGAAATTCATGGAGTTGTAGGGCGTTAGCGTTTCATTGGGCAGTACACTAGGTTATACATGAAAGGACAGTGTTGGTACACTGTTTTGCAGCATACGTTAAGCGCATTTTTTGTTGGAGGTAGCCTCCCGGACAAGTGAGTTGCATGTTCTTTAAAGCTGTAAGTTACAGTAGGCCAAGTATCATTTGTAACTGAAACTTAGGCTAAGCGTAGGCTAGAGTATTGTATTCGATAGGCCTAGACCTCAGCCTATGCCAAGTCTGGAGATATCAGACTGTTCTTACTCAGTAGCATTAAAACTACTCATAGCTCAATGCATGATTTGAACACTAGTGTGTGGTAACATCTCGGCCTAACCAACAGTAACCCTAGACGGTATGCATTCCTTTTGCAAACATATCATGTCAATTTTTCATGTAGCATGGACACTTCGAAGTTCGGACAGCTAAGCCTTAAAACACCCCAAAACTATATCTTCTGGTATAAATCACCTGAAAATATACTTGATATGGTTGGAGAAGTATGTTATATTACGATACACGGCCAAACTTTCTTTCCTGCAAACTGTTTTCACGTTGTATTCCAAGAAGATTCTTCGTGATTGTGGAACTGGTATTTCTTTGCTAAAGGTTTGCGAAGTTCGGACACACAGTCCCACAGTGTGGCGCTGGTGATAAAATTGGTGGCGCAGTTGCTCTTTCAGTAATTATAACAGACTTCATAAATCTCCGTCATTTTATTGACAAATATGTAAGTATTTACTTGCACACGGATCATTTTGGAGGGAAAATAACTGTAGCTTCGTACTTTTTGGTGAAATTTGGATCTTCCTGTAGGTTGTCATGGTGAAATCGTGTATTTCTTAGGGGTGTCCGAACTTCGCAGTGTTCCGAACTTCGCAATACTGACTATACCATGTCATGTGGTACTATTGAAATCTGCAAGTATTTTGCAAAGCATTCCCCAAGCTAAAATATTTGGTCAAAGTCAACAACCCTCTTTTTCAGTACCTTCTGTTCATCAGCTGAGCACATCAGGGTATATTTGTATGCCCATTCCTTCATGTGTTATGCAGGTTTTGGGTTTCAAATTGTATAGCTGCTTTAAATATATATGTGTAGTGCACCATTTGAGGAGTTTGTGCAATGCAAAGAGCTTGAGTTTCTTGCTTGCTGATAACATCTAAGAGTTGCACACCAAGCAGTGCTGCTTGTATTGTACAACTGTTTTCACATTACAGTACAAGCTGGAATAAGCTGTCACCTATATTTAGAGTGACAGCTTATACCAGGCTGGAGGGGCAAGGCAAGACTCTTCTGTATACATCTTATCACACACTTTTGTTCAGGTGTATTAATTTTCAAAATTGAAAAGTGTATGGTAAAGTATAAATACTTGAACAGTTATTCAGCTATTCTATACTTGTAAACAAGAAACTTTAGATTTGTTTATTTCAAAATATTTCACAAAATTGCAGGATTGAAATACAGCACTTCAGGTGAGCGGTTCCCCATCCCTCAGCTTGTGGAAAAATTATTTTGAATGGTTTTTACACTATGAACAGTTTGCCTTTCTGTGGCCAAAATTCCAGATACAAAAATAACATTCGCAAATGTTACCCACTATAATTCAGATTACAAATGTTGGAACTTGTTCCCAATTTATATTACATAAAATACACTTAAAGCGTGTCCTGTTCATGATGTTGATGATGTACCGTCTGTGATATATATTTTTGTAATTAACAGTTCATTTGCTGTTCTTCTGTAGCTTTTGTGTTTTGTTCAATTGCTGTTACATGGACAGTCAACATGTCCAAAATGGATACTGCTGTAGTAAACTTTGCCTATCTTTTCTACATTCAGAGATTGTTTAAGAAAAGTAAACAGGCAAATTTTCCATGTCCATTTGCTGTTCTGTCTGTGACACTCATGAACATGAGCTGCTAAGTAAGAGACACAAATAGTTAGGAAATCACTGATGTATCCTAAGTGTTAAGTAGAAGTATTACTTACATAAATTAACAAAGATATTCCAATAGTCAATGTATGATAGATTCAGTATAAATACAAATGTATAAATATCCTGTCGCAAGAATGTCCCAACCCTGACAGGAATTTATCTTTACATACCCCAACTTTATCTAGCCTATAAAGACGCATTTGTTTTCAGAGATTGAAATATTTTATACTTCACTATCCATTTTCTTTTGTTACAGATTGAGATCTGGATCATTTATGGTCCTAAAGTAGTTCTTTGTTATTGTCCCCATTTGATTGTGACGATCTTTACACTCTTTGCAAAAGGACTGGTTTCCAGCTAACAGAAATGATTTGGGCTGTTAGTCTTGTGATTTTGCTTTTTGCAAGTGGTAAGGCTTTTTTCTTACTGTAACCCAAACTGAACACTTACAGAAGTACAAATAAGTACAACCAAGTGATAACAGCTTTCAAAATACTGTTTAAAGCATCACACCATATTCTAATAAAGCCATGTTTGAGTTTTTTTTAAAGTTGTAGAATAATGGTGATTTTTTTTTTACGTGTTATAAAAAATATTTGATTTAGAACAAAGGTTTGGAAGTAAGACATGTGAAATAAAACCACTTTATCTCATTTTGTACCTTTTGGTAGCTCAGTGTGAGCTACTTTACTTTTGTTACACTTGTTGTTGTTTTCAGGCACTTTCAGCAGTGGCAATAGTAAGAAAGAGTAAGAGTAAGAATAACTTTATTCAACCTTAAAAGGAAACTAGAAAGAAAGAAAACATGAAAAGCAGCAGGCTGTACAGAAAAGACAAGACAACCTAACGTATATTATTAATATTATGAGTTTTAGCCTGAGGAATGAGAGATAAAGGTTTTGATAACAGAAGAAGCATGCCTGAGCAGACCACTGCACTAGATTACTTGTTTCACAAGGTGGACATGAAGGGGGTGGTTACTGTCGGTCCAAAGGGACTCCAGCTTGCTACGTACAAGGCAGTGGTAAACACAATGTACCTCACCAATCACCTGCCCCGTACTTCAAATACATTTACTAAAACTCTTCTTTCCAGTAATTGTAGCATTGCCTTCCCAGCAAATAAGGCAATAATGCAAAACCCCTCACAAAACAGAATTATAACAAAATAATATTTAGCAGAGGTTTGTGTAAGCTTCAACACAGCAGTAATGAATATTTTATTTCTACCCCTTTTCTTACCAGATGCATCATGTCAGACTGTGGTGACCTACAGCTCCAAGTCATCTGAAGAGTTGCTATGTCCAATTACTGATCAGACAGCTACTGCTACATGGACTGATGAAACCACTGGGAATACCTTAGCAGGATATGAGAGAGGACTACCTGACATTGTAATTGTAGCACCAGGTTCCAAGCATATCAACTTTATGTATAATGCTAGTGCTACATCATTCAGTTTATTTATCCAGGATGTTGAAGCAGAGGATGGAGGAGTTTATGCATGTGTTACTTCTGGAGGAGGAGTAGTTATCAGAAATGAGCACACTGCTGTTGTAGAAGGTAAGATTCTCACTTACTCTAATACAAACCCCATTATTTCAGCAGTTTATAAAGCAAATGTTGAGAACATTGCTGACCAAATTTGTAATTGTCTAAACAAATTCACACTCTTAAGTCAGTGACTTTTGATACAGAGTTGGTACATGTTTGGGGTCAGCTTGTTGAAATACGATATCAAATATAGGCCAGTTAAACCTTTGTTTGGTATTTACATCAGTTGTGCTATTATCTATTTGTGCTATTATCTATTTGTGCTCTAATCTATTTTACACTAACTTGTGATATTAGAACCCTTTTCCTTGACACTGCAGGTACTGTACATTGGGGTGCTCTGGCTCTATTATTTCAGGGCTCAATAATTAAATAGGTAGAACCCCAGATAAAAAGAAACTCCAGACATACAGCATTGTTACGAACGCAGGATTCTGCGTCCAGGACGCAATGTTTTGGCCAGGGATGCAAAATCTTCAAATTGCTTGCGTCCAGCGGTTGCAAACTTTTTATTGGGAGAAACAAACCCCAAGTATACTCTCAAAACTAGGTCAACAGAAAACAATAAATCACATTTTTCAATGAACATCTTTATTTCTTTTCAACAAAAATAACTTCTTCTGACAAGAATCAAAGTTCTCCTACTCCTATGTTTCATTGAATTTGTTTTAAAATATATATATCATCACGATCAACCGCAACGTAAAGGGTTACCAAAACTCCATTAGGAGATTTTCATGCTAAAAATAGACAATGATGCTTTACCAAAATTCCAGTGATTTGATTGGTTAATAGTCCCTACCAGTTGTCTGGAAACATTCTTGCATTTGTAGTGCCCAATGAACACGAAGTAATTTGTTTAACAACAATTACTTGCAACATTACTTTCCCCTGTGTAGAGATCACGAAGTTTGTGGTATAGGCTATCATATGTGTGCACTCAAATATCATAACGTTAGGCCTTGTCTCATATTTTTTTACGTACATTTTGACACAAGCACTGATAGTATGAAGATGCACTTGAATGGTTTCTGAGACTATCAAGTAATATTTTAATCTTTGTTTTGATCAGAAAATGTTATGAGTTGAGACAATCTATGAATTTTGTGGGAGCTTACATCTCTGGTCCTGAAAAGGATATTTCATCTCACAGTATGTTTCTTCTCTCTGCATTAAGAGTTGCTAATGTAAAATGTGCATTCATCCCACAGTAGGTTCTGTTGCAAATTTGTTTGCGGTCCAATTGACCACGTGCTTCAGTAAATTTTATTTTGGTGCAACATTCGTGTGTAAACTTCTGAACTTTAGAACATTGAAAGTTTGACTTTTTAATCGACATTGCGTAACAAGCTATTCACATAGGCCTACTGTAATTTTAAAAGATATTTAAGATATGCACACTGTAGGTACATTGATTTTTGAAGAGTTGGTTGTTGGAATCGATGCGAGGTTCCCAACTACTACGGAGTTGGCGAGTAGGGAAGTACAAGGGCAGATGAAGGAGGGGGCTTGGGGTGAAAATTGTTTGAAACGGCAGGGTGGGCAAAAGGAGGAGTGGGCCCGGCCGCCCCTGTCAAACAGCAAAGCTATTTAGGCACTGAGCCATTTGCCCTATATATTGTGTTTAACATTCACAAAGTATGCAGTGATAGTACACTAAGTAGTAACAGTAGGTAATACAATGAACTGGTGTTCGATCAGGACACAAATTTTTTTACGGGACGCAACTTTTTGGGAGGCTTGTGTCCCTGGGACGCAAACTTTTTTCTCTAATAACATTACTGGCATAGATATAATTGTAGAATATGAACTTTATTCATTCTGAGAAAATGTTGTTGCTGAAGTACAGATCCAGAATATCTGAACTGCACTCTCTGAAGTCTGGAATGCTAGTCCTTTTCATTCTTAAAATAACAGTTTTTAAGTTATTACAAGTTCCTGAGAAGGGGTGATAAACTCTTTGTCTAGAATAGTAACTTCTAATTACTAAGGCGCATATAGAAGAGGGCTGTGGCTAACCACATTTTTATAAACATGAGATGCAACAGGTGTCATCAGGTGGTCAAGCATGTAGATTTCATGGAATTAAGGAAGTCCTGTGAGGGGTGAATAAACTTGGGAACAGGAAGTAAGTAGTTACTCTTTAGACAGAGTGGCATGGAAGCACCTGTTTAAAGTAATATGATGTGGATATAACTACATACTACATTACAGTACTTTGGAAAATGAATACTATTTAACAACCTTGAGGATTGTGAACTTTACAGTCTTTCATCATCATCTAACAGGGCTGGAAATAAGGTTTCATGAGGGCAAGGCCATTTGGCTTTTGTAACTTTCAAATTTAGGGGACACCAAGGCCATGCAGTATGGCACCAAGGCCAAAAGTTACTTGGATGAAGGGCACCAAGGCCAAAATGAAAATGTGTTATTAACATTAAACATTCGATAAATCATTTTTGCTTTATGAATTAAATAATATATGAAGCAAAAGCAATGTCGTTTATTTAATAATCATGTATAAACTTTAAACTCTGTAAAATACAAGTCTTTTTAAAATATAGACAACAGATATGTATGGATCTTTTCGCTCAATATCTCTCCTCCTCTGACGCATTAGTATGTGTTGCATCCTTGTGGGTGTATTTTTTAGGGTTTGCACGGGTTATCCAGGTACCTGCCCGACGCGATACTACCCTGTTCCTAATTTATTACCCGAATCCTACGCAAAGTGTGATTTTTTTTTTTTTTGGCAAACCGACGGTTAGGCAGATTTCCCATTGACTTAGTGTATTGTTAGGCTACCATGTGGTCAAAGATAACAGCAACAACGAAGGTACCTGCCCAACGCGATACTACCCGGTTCCTAATTTAGTACCGGAACCCTATGCAAAGTGTGATTTTTGGTTCCCTGCTTTAGCAAAAGGAACCTACTGTATGTAGTCAGGTTGGCGTGTGAGTGTCTGTGTGTGCATCTGTGACACTTGCTTGGGTACGCTCTATCTCAATAAGGGAAAGTTGGATTGAGGCCAAATTTGGACTATAGATCCGCCATATGGAGAAGGTGTGCACTAAAGTCGAGAAGGACCGTATCGATCACATAATTAGAAAAGCTGGGGGAGTCATTGGAGGTCAACAGCATACAGTCGACTCGGTGTACCAGTCACTGCTTCAAACAAAGCTAGATTCAGTTTGGAATGACTGTTGCCACCCCCTTCACTGTTATCTTAATGACAATGTAATTAACAGAGGCAGTGGCAGACTGAGACAGCCGTACACGAGAAGTAATCGCTATCGTAACTCGTTCACTCCCCGTGCAATCAAACTTTTCAATGTCAACTTACGTCGCTAGGCTGTTGCAATAATCTTTTAGCTTGTCCTTGTCTTAACTGTTTATCATTCTCATTCTTTAATCTCCATCTGTATATATCCTGATATTTATTCCTATGCTCATATATTTTTGTACTGTTTTGAACTTTTATGTGCGAGACACTAATTTCCTTATTTGGAGCAATAAAGTTTTACTTACTTACTTACTTACTTACTTACTATTGTTTTTGGTGCCCACAAAGGTCACCAAAGGTCAGTTATGGTCCAAAAAACAAAAATAGTGAAACTGCAATAACTCCCAGTGCCAATGTGTGACATGATTGATATTTTAGGACAAGTTGCAAAAGGTAAAGGGAAATATTTTCAAACTAAACGGTTATGTGATCCGAGGTCACCAAAGGTCAATTAATGATAAAAAAACTAGTATTTTTGCGATAACTTGAGAACGAATTGTCCGTTAGGGTTGGGAGTTGCTTCAATGCAATCCAATTGCCGACCCGCATCTGGGAAAACCTTGACCTCAATTTGACCTCTGGTGACCTTTAAGTGTTTTGGGATTTTAAAAAGTTTCGATGCTATTTTCAGATGTTAAAGGTACCTTCTGATCATAAATGTCAATAGGTTGACCCATGTGTGACCCTCGTGTGCGAAGTTATACGAGGTCAAAGTTAATTTTCAGACGTTTAATGCAATAACTCCCAGTGCCAAGGTGTGACACAGTTGCTATTTTTGGACAAGTTGCAAATGGTATAGGGAAATATTTTCAAACTTAATGGTCATGTGATCCGAGGTCACCAAAGGTCAATTGATGTTAAAAAACTAGTATTTTCGGGGGAGAAAATGGGCAAAGAAAAAAAGTTTGAGTTTTTATAGTTTTGATGGTATATTCACGTCTCACCGATCAAAAATGTCAATGGGTTGACCCCAGGTGATCTTTGTGTGTGAAGTTATATGAGGTCAAAGTTAATTTTCAGAAATTTATTGCAATAACTCCCAGTGCCAAAGTGTGACACGGTTGATATTTTGGGACAAGTAACAAATGGTAAAGGGGAATATTTTCAAACTTAATGGTCATGTGATCCGAGGTCACCAAAGGTCAATTAATGTTAAAAAAATAGTATTTTGGGGGGAGAAAATAAGCAAAGAAAAAATGTTTGAATTTTTACAGTTTTGATGCTCTAGTTAGGTCTCACCGATCAAAAAAGTCAATGGGTTGACCCCCGGGTGACCTTTGTGTGTGGAGTTATGTATGTATACAAGTTCAACGTTAATTTTCAGACATATAATGCAATTAAATCCCAATGCCAAGGTGTGACATGATTGGTATTTTGGGACAAGTTGTGAATGGGGTGGTGGAACATTTTCAAACTTAACGGTCATGTGATTTGAGGTCACCAATGTTATCATATCTGTTGACCCGCTTGTAGGTGACCTTATATTTCTTACATTTTCGACGCCACATTCAGATCTCAAAAGTGCCTTCCGATCAAAAATCCGATCACAAATTGTGATCACAAAAGTGTTGGCTATATAGTGTTGGTTACTTTATGGGTACATGTAGGACCACAATTACTTGGACTATTTGAGCCCAATCTTGCTTGATAATATGATGTGTATTGTCATATACCCCTATGCAAGGAACCACAGTGCCCTTGGGCTCTTGTTTTTTTTTGCAAACTGAAGGTTAGGCAGATTTCCCATTGACTTAGTGTGGTGTTAGGCTACCATGTGGTCGAAGATAACAGCAATAACGAAATTATTCCATGGATATCTTATAAAGTAAGTTCAGCTAATAAACAGATGGTAGGCTAGATTACCCCATTGACGTAGTGTGGTTTTAGACAACCATGTTGTCGAACGTAACAGCAATAATGAAAGTAGGCCTATTCCATGGATATCTTATAACTGCGTCACAATTTCAGCGGTATAGGCTATATTTCCCCCATTGACTTAGTGTGGTGTTAGGCTACCATGTGGAAGAAATTGAAAGAATTCTCACAATTATTATTTATTCGTTTGTTTATTTCATAGAAGGAAAGGCTGACAAGGAATTTGATGAGATGTTAATGGATTATAGACGGGATAACTAAAATATAATAATCGCAAGTGACTTTTTACTAATCGTTATTCCAAATGCGAACAAATTGGGCGAATCGCGCAATCTCACTGCTAATGCGAACCCTGGGCCTGCATAATAGATAGTAGTAACAACTGTGGTGGAGAGCAAGCATAAGCATCGGCGGCAATGCGATGTTAGTAGTGATGTTAATTATAGGAAGTTATTAACAAGTTAAAGAAACAAAAGCAAATAGAAATTATCGAGGAAGGTTTTATACCTTATCTTACATGTACGTTTTTGAACATGAAAACATTGTCAGTAGAGAATATAAAAAGATTTATAGAGTTCAGACTTAGAAAGTGATGACCTTGCATGTACAGCAAAACTGTGATTCTTTGAAGCTGCATGGTTGTTGGCAGTGTCTTTTTTCTCATTGTCTGTCCCTTCATAAGCAACCAATGGCAGAATTGATAAATCACGCTTTTCATAAACTACCTGAAGTTTACAACATACCTTTCTCAGATTAAATTAATGTGGTAGAGAATTGAGGGGTGGGGTAATGAATAGAACATTTTGATTTTCTTTAGGAGGACTTTTTTAGACAGGACTGTATTTCATGTGGATGGGACAGCTGAACGAGGCCAGCTATGTCCCTCCAATGTTTATGTTCTTTAACAACATTTACCACAGTACCAAAACGATAAAGAAAGAGATACTACTTACTATAAGCTAAAAAATCCGGTCACGTGTGTGACATTGTTGGGTCACGTGTGTGACATTCTGAATTTTCATTCCATAGTATGCAATTTTTGCAGTGCAAATGTTGACTCTATAATGACCACAGAACAGCACTGATGTTGATTCCATATGAATTACTTTAAAACAGTTTTACTGCCATGATTTTCTATTTGGAGGGTCACATGTGTGACATTGTTGGATCACGTGTGTGACATTATGCATTTCCATGGATGCTGCAATTTCATTGGATGAAGCTTTCCTCATTTGCATATAACACTGTTGTCATGCCATACACACATGACATATCAACAGTCCAAGTCCACAGTGCTGCTGCAATTTCATTGGATGGAGCTTTTCTCATTTGCACATTACACTGTTGTCAGGCCACACACACATAACAAACCAGTCTGCTGACAATATTAAGTCCATTTAGTTTTGTTGAATGCTCAACTTGGGGCTTCATTGTCACACGTGACCATAAATGTCACACACGTGACCATCGGTCACGTGTGTGACGACTAATTAGAGGCTATTAATTAATCGTAGGAATAATTATTTGACTGGATATTTTGCAGAACTAACAGTCTTTACCAAGAAAGGTTGCATATCAAGTGTGGACATCATAAGGCACATCAGTTGTACTTTTTATGAAAACGTTTGCCTTATTTTGGTCATGTGTGTGACATCAAGAGTGTGCTAGTAATTAGCACCCATTATTTACGAAGAATTGAAGATCAGGAACCTCTGCTTTAGGAATGAAATAAATTAACCCATGTACAACTGCCTCCATGTGATAGTTGATAACTGAAATATTATTTCTAGATACTCATGTAGAAAAAACAAATTTACAGTAAAAAACTACACATTTTGGCTAAAACTTACGGTAATGCAAATATGCAAATCAGTATATTATGGTTGTAATTTTAATTAAAAAATATGAAACAGCAAACTTGCTCTAAATGTATCCCTCTAAAACAAAAACTATAACATTTGGTCCTTATGAACACTTTAGTTTTTTCATGCCAGTTTCATTTTCCAGAGAATGGCCCCATAGAAGAATAGTACTAGGCAGATGTTCCATAAAACCCAAATGAAAAGTTATCTCCTATATATACAGTACTTAACGTCACATGATGAACATCTCCAAAACTAGATAACGCTTCTTCCTGGATGAATTAACAAAATATTTTATGGAGAACAGATTAAGCAAGAGATATCTTCTATCTAGATCTAGATTCAAACTCTACCAAACTAACCAAAACATGATACCACTTCACCAGAACTGAGTGACAACAACTTTTGGTCACATGACTTCCCCCCATCCTATTGGTTAAATGACTAATATGATGACCAATCAGTAATTATGTAATGGATAAGTCCTCATAAATATTCATACCACAATTTGTCTTCCCTTCCCCAGCTCTGAGATAATAAAAACAACTATTTTGTGATTTTTGTCACGCTTTCCCACCATAAACTGTTCCTCTACTATATTTTTCCAGGTAGAACCACAAGCTAGTTTACCTCTGCAGGCTCTGTTTAAATCAGGAGAGATAAGTAGCAAAAGATACATACAAAAAGGCCTTGTGAAAGTTAAATATAACCATCACTAATCTGCTATGTACTGAGCAGAGACAGGAAGTCTCTCTGTTTACTCTTTTTAATTAAAATTATTTACACTAGTTACACACTTTGCTTCAAATAGCAAGTGAAAACAATATACTCACTGTGTCATTAATAACACCAGGGTTACACAAATTGAGACCAGAAAGCATTGATGAATAATTAGTCACAATTTTGACAGGTAATACTGCATTTGTTCAATCTGGTTGAATCATACTTTGTAAGATTGGAATGCTTGCTTTAAAGTTGGGATCAAACTCAGAAATTGCTCTTATTCAATTTGTACTTCGGTTTGCTTTCAGTTATTCCACGAACATTTTCTCTGAATTGCTTCGTTCCTCCTGATGTCACTTGTCCTGAACAAAGTGTGATTCCTACATCGGTGCTGATCTGTGTCTGTGCTGCTAACGGAGTGCGTCCAGGTACACTATACTTGGATATTCCTGACCCTCATACTGTGCAGCAAAATGAAAGCATTGCAAATGGTAACCTCTTTGACTTAAACCTGAAAGCAACAGTACCAGTAACTGAGTCTATGACAGAAGTAACCTGCAGTGTAGAAGGATACAACACCTCTGAACCAATACCATCAGAGCTCATCACTACAAACTTTACTATATGTAAGTTGATAACATTTTTACTACCTTATAATTGATGATTTCATGTCAAACATATACAAATTCTGTGTTGATATTTCCAAATCCTTTGTCATCAATTGTGGATTTCAGCCTGTATTGCACAATTATTTTGAAGATAAATTACACAATACTTAATATTGGCTAGTGTGCTAGAGTACATATATACCGGAATAACTTAAATGCATGATTGAGAATCTGAAAATTGTACATAGTATCTAGTACCAATTCTACTAGTTCATGGGATTTGTTTTGCCCCTCAAGGGTATTGTTATTCTTACAATCTGATTTATTTGCCTGTGCTAAGAAACAAAATACAGTATCCTCTCATTGTTTACAGTATAATATCAAAGAACAATGAATAATGGAGTAAATGATTCACCTCATATCAGTGCTGACTGCTTCTTGTGTTTCTAAGTCTTAGACATTAATCAACAGAAGCTTAACAGTAATTTGTACTTAAATTACTGAATTTCTTACTATCTCTTTCGAAGCCTAATGGGCCAAAGCCAAAATTGGTCATCCTCAAATCCCAAAAGTAAAGTTATTTCTCTTGGAGAAATTTATTTTGGGCTCATGGCAGTACTGATTGACACTGAAGAATAAAAAATAAAAAAAAAATCCGAAAAATTTCGTTATCAGTGATATAGAGGTCGTTGAAATCTAAAAAGATGCGCACTAGGTGCGAGGGACGGAATTTAGTCAAATTGACCTAGCTGAAAATTAGGATGGGTGAGGTATATTTGGTTTTCTGTAATTTGATGTTCATCTCCAGTGCAAATTATTTATTGGAAAAGTTTTGAATTTTTTTGAAGAAAAATGAAGAAAAATAGGAAAAAACGGTTCAAAATTCCGTCCCTCGCATTTTTTGACACAATTTTTTTGAGAGAGGAAATAGTACAGTATGCATGAAAATCTGCAAAGTATCAACTATCAGTGACTTGAACATCTGTAGTGATGAAAGAAACTGAACACAAATATGAATGGTGCATTATGGGTAATCAACATTTTCGCGAGGGACGGAATTCAGTGCGAGGGACGGAATTCTGTTACAGTTTGGTGCTACACGTCTGTAGTCCTAATTTGTTGCAAATAGAAATAGTTTTCAATCTCCCATTGAACAAATAGCAAACCCTATTTATTACTATTTTTTTACTTCCTTGCCACCCAGTACCCATGTGACATTCGTATAACATGGAGTTATTTCGAATCTCACCATGGGAAGGGCCCAGTAGATGGGGTGGGGGAAAGATAAAATCAAGTGTGTAAAGTGATGTCAAAGCAGGTAAAACTGTCATCACTAGTGTCAAGCAGTTTGCAGAATATGCCAACAATAGAGTGAATGCAACTGATACATTCTATGTAGCTGCAGATGGCATAACCATGCCTTCTATGCCAGACAAGGTACCTGAAGTACCAGGTACACGCAAGGTCCATTTTATTGACCGTACATGGTAAGAGCAAACTGACTTTCTTCCTACAGAGTCAGTTTTGTGAACCAGTTGAAGAGATGCTCAGGGAGTAGTTATATGACTTAAATGATGGGGTTGGAAGTCAGGTAGTCGTGAGCCATGATCAGGAACCAGATCCTAATCTGAATAAAGTGGAAAACAGTGGTCAGGTTGAGGAGAATGGGGATCGAGATCAAATTGGTAGTCAGCTGGTTAACAATGATCAGTTACCATGGAAAGTGGGGGAGTGGGTGATAGTTGAATATGATGGTCAGTTGTATCCAGGAGAGGTGGAAAACATAATTGTCATTAATTAACGGGTTAATGCCATGGCAAAAACAGGGAAGTATTGGAAGTGGCCAGAGGCAAAAGACCTACTGTGGTATTCAAGGGATATGGTGAAAGGAAAGATAGCCCCTGTTCTCCCTGTATGCGGACCCAGAGACCATTATTTATGTAATGAATTGTAAGCATTTATATCAATTCCTTGCACATTGGTTAGCCGTTTGTTGATTTCCAAATCTACATCATATCCAAGAGTTTGACATGTTAATGTTCCAATTTATATTGAATTGCATTGATGTATGTTGTGTACAGTAGTTCATTTTTCTTGTTAATGACAACTTAATGAGTTAACTTCATGATGGGGGAAGAAGTTTCGTTCATATGCTGTTTGGATCCGAATCTAAGCAGAGTTAATGTTAATGAAAATATGAATTGTCAATTGAATTAAAATGGTGACTTTGTTTCATTGGATAAAGTATAAATGTTGAATTTGTACAGTAAATTAGTTTTCAGTTTCCAAATTTAAAAATTATATATTTTCCCACACTGTTGTATTAACCTACAATATAAAGGTGGAAAATAGATTTAGTATTTGTGTTGGGTTTAAGATTCCTCATTTCGGGGAAAGTGGTGGATGGAGGTGACTTAATTATTATTCACCAAGGCATTTGAGTGGTGAGTGAGGGAATGAATTTCAATTTTGATTCCAATTTACCTACATTTCACCCCCATCACCATCCCCCACCCTATCACCCCCATCTGTTCCTTGAATGTGTGTTCATGAATTGGATTGTGTAATTTTTAATAATATTCCCACTGCTTGTGGGAGCTTGGCAATGACAAACATAATTTACAACAGCTTTTTCTCTAATTAATCAACATAGACAGCAATTCCGTCCCTCGCATTCCGTCCCTCGCGCTTACTTTTGTTGTGAAATTAAAGAGTAACCTAAGTTAGCTATGAGATTTTTAAAACCCATTTCAGTTAATTACAGAAGAGTAATTCATCTTGTTATAAATGGTATGATTGGACATAGATTCCTCCTAAATTTGATAATAATACGTCAAATGTTTGGAGTGCATGCACACCCAATTTTTATCATTCCGTCCCTCGCGCCAATTAATGTTCGTTGCTATGGCAACATGTTAAATTTTGAATATGTTTCAATTGTTTAATTAAGTTGTGTGTTACTCTCTTTATTTAACCTACTACTGGATTTTTCCTATTTCACTACTGTTGAGCTGGAACATATGGAAACGTATATCAAATTCCGACCCTCGCGCTTACGGAGGTTTTGGCTTTGGCCCTAATTAAATGCTAGGATATAGAAATTTATTTATTTGTTCTAGATTTCCTGAGCCAATCATTGATTATTTAGCTATTTTTGATACCGTTGCTGTATGGTCATTCTATGTCAATTCACAGAAGGCTGTTGCTCGACCCTCGTGCAAAATACCAACCTCCTTGCATGATTAGACCAGTATGAAATAAGCATACTCTAACAATTTCAGTTGCATTGCCTCAAAATTGTCCAATTTATTACATTTTGAAGTTTGTAATTTGCTGGTATTTTGGCATTTTCTTGATTTTGAGGTTCTTTTACTCAGCAACTGAACATCCCACTATCCTCCTTTACAGAAACATGTAGAGCCTACCCCATAGAAAGGAAATGAACATTCAGGTTATTGTATTATTAAAATGTGCATTATTGTGGAGATATAATAGGTGACCCAAAAAATGCAAAATATAACATATATTTTACTTATTGTAACAAATGTGCCATTTTTTGTGATTAACAGCTCCTGAAGTATTGCTTCAAGAGACTTGCGCTTTTTAGGAGCATAATCAACCAGACACTACAAACACAAGTTAGCAATGATTTTCGTTGCCAGAATTTTAAATTATGTCCAAAGACAAAAGTGGTCAACCTAAGCTTCATGTTATATGAAGTCTTTCAAATTGGTGAACTATATTATAGCTAAGAACTGAAGTTTATTGAACAATTGTTTTTTTTTAACATATCATGGGAAATGTGCTAATTATTAAAAATGTTGTCCCGTCAAAAAACAATACTTCTGGCTTCAGCCCATTATGCAACTCTGAAGATGCTATTTTAACCATATATACCTTGTTATATATACTTGGCTCATTTGATTCATTTTAGTCATTTGAACCTACATACACAGCCTCTGAATTTACTATTATGTAATTTATTGTTGATTATTAATGTGTTATAAATACTATTCACACTATGTGAGATTATTCTAGAAACTGAAACATGAAAATATTGTTTTTTTCTGTGTTTTATATTTAAGGGGGGGGGGGTCATTAAAACAACAACGGGCCATCGCACGCTTACTCGTCCTAATGACATTGTACTACAAGCCTGATCTATGCTTACATAACGTAACGTTAGTCTAATCACTGGAGCATGAATATGTTATTTTTGTTATTTGCTTTTTGAAGGGGGGGGGTCATTAAAACAACAACGGGCCATCGCACGCTTACTCGTCCTAATGACATTGTACTACAAGCCTGATCTATGCTTACACTACAGATTTCAATCATTTTAAGTATCACATAGTACAACGTTGTCATCAAAATATAATCTATAATCTCCAGTAGATTTCACATACAGATGAGATTTCCATGTCACATATTAGAACATTCCCTTCATCTTTCTGTAAATAGAAGGTAACAGTCAGAGTCCTTTTCCTTTTATATATTTGTGCGTGAGGGATATTCTCTGCAAGTTAATTGTCATTGATTTGGTGATTTATACAAAGTTCCATTTTATGTTCATTACAATTGTGTTTGACATGAAATACAAATTTATTAGTATTCCATTAATTTGACAGCTCCACCAACATGTAGCCTGGACATTTCATTTGACCATGAATGCAAAGGAGCTACTTTGACCTGCTCTTGTACTGCCTCACCAACTGATGGAGAATCACCGTCTGATAATGGCATGATGTACAGCTATTTCAATGGAACTGGTCACATTATAGTGAGTGGAAATACTACCACAGTACAAACTAACGATGTAGAAACTGGTGCAGTAAATACATTTAGCTGCAGAGGATGCAATGGACTTTACTATGACAATACCTCATATGTAACACAAAGTTCAGAATGCACCATAAGTAAGTATGAAATATTTTCTAGTGTTGTTAGTATTGCCATCCCTATATGGATATTTGGGCTATTCTTGGTTTCGTGTGTAATCCAATATGGGAGGCTGTCTTGTTTAATTACCTTTTGTTTTTCTGAGAACAGTATTTTGTCTTGTGGTCCTTTAATGGACACTATGTGATCCTGGTCTTAGATAATAAAGTACAACTGTGTCCTCTCTCGTAGTTTACTAACTGACGTCACAGCGGTCAGTTACATGTGTGACATAATGTAGATAGATAGATGTAGATAGATATGTATTCAGCCATTGGATAGAATATATACAATGGAAAAGAAAAATGTAAACAATTCGTATGACTAGGTGAAGGATATACAAGGGTACTATGTATACTGCTCATGATATAAAAAGAGTATTCAGAGGTAAAAAAAGTATAACAAATATAGCATATTACACAATAAGAAGCAGTGGCTAAAACGTTAAGGCAAGACTAGAACCAATCAGCGGGCATTATGTGTATTATATATCTTTACAAGATCAGGATAATGACTATTTGTAAGCCTCTTTGATCCCCTGAATGTACGCAACCTTTTACCAGAGGTCAAGAACTGGAAGTACTGATGAGCAGGATGTGAGTCCTCGTTCAGTACATTATCGACTCTCTTGAGTGCACGCTCCTGGTACAGAGAGTGGAGAGATGAAAGGCCCGTACCAATAATACGCTCAGCATTTCTAATTACTGATTGCAATTTCCGAAGGTCACTCTGACTTACACGACCAAACCAGACTAAAATGTTAGTAGTTAAAATGCTTTCTATAATTGCACGATAAAGGTTTGTCAAACATTTGCACTGACCCCATAAGATTTAAGAACACGTAAAAAGAACAGTAATAAACATGTGTGGACAATGCTACAGTTCCTTAGTTGGCTGTGGAACTCTTAACTTCTCATGCATTACCAGCACAATAATATGTCTTTCTGAACATCAATGAATAAACTAGTCCTCACCTGTAAGCCTGTAGAATATCAGTTTATGTTAATAAAGAATTGGTTACATATGCGACATTAGTAACTTACTGTGTGACATTCTCTGTGACTGTAGTATGTATGAGATATGTATCGAATATTAACTTATAATGTGTACATTTAATGTAGTTTGTTGACTTGCCCAGGGATTGGAACACAGTAGTTGGTTTGTGATGTCACTGTTAAAGATGCTTAAAAACTAAACGTTTCTTTTGTCATCTTCTTATTCATAAATATCCTTGATGTGTGATACATTGGAAGAAGTGTAAGTCTAAAAACAATGGAAATACAAACATCTCTAGAGAAGTTACAGTAGAGGTAAAGCATGAAGGGTTTTATAGTTGATATGAATATTTGCATAATTGCAGAACCTTCCATAACACTTCGAGTGAGTAGCAATGTTAAGCACTGTGTGCAGTGTTAATGTACATATATCTGTAAAATGTTCTCATATAAAATGTGACAACGTTGGCTATCTTGTTTCTAGAACATTATTTTCCTCTGTGAAATTAGTGAATTAAATATATTAAAGGAACAAGTATTTTCAACTAAACTGCTGGTTGACATCATTCACTCGGCTTTTCCTAAAAACATTTGTAAAATATCACTTAATTGAAAAAAAAAAACATACCTTCACTATACAAACTGCAATAAGGATGGGGTTTTGACTTAAATATTGAGAACATTTTCAGCATTTTTGTAAAGTAATTGACTTCTGCCATAGTTTGTCCCAATGAATCAACATTGTTTTGGTACATTGTTCATAAGTAGTTTGCATCGATTAGTGATTGGAACGGTCTAAACATTTGCTGTTGGGTACCCGTTTGCTATTTTCAGTCGGTCTCCCCGGAAAACAACGGACTTTCTTATATGTGTTAAAAGAGGAATGTGTAAAATAAGTTTTGTTTGCTTAAAACATACCATGCATAACACTAAATAAAAAGATTGTAGCGTTCTCAAGTAATCATTTAAGCTGCATGGAATAATTAGGGGCCAATCAAGGGTCTACAATGTGTGCCTTTATCACAGGATAATGCACGAACAGGGGTATACCTCTAGCGGTCCACAAGGCTATATAGGCCAAGTACATCTAGTAATAGGGGTGAACAGGTTATCTCAAATGGTCTCAACAATTGTTTTTATGAATTAAATACTAGATGACTTTTGCTTGGCCAGGTTTCTTCTGGAAGTACAGTTTGGTAGAAACTGGAAATAACAAGTTTTTTTCCTGAAGAAATGGTAGAAACTAGGTACATATAGGGTGTGTCGGTATACCGATATACCAGGTATATGTTTCATTCATACCAATACCTACGGTATTGAAATCTGTCATCAAGGAATATCCAAAACAAACCTCAAGTGAATACCCGGGAAAAATAATACCCCGATAAAAGTACCGAACCCAGATAATACAAGCAAACTGGAAGAAATTCCCGCTGCCACTGTTTATCGTGTGTAACATAACTCCCCATAGTCCCCAACTGTATCCATTCTTGCTGCACAAACTTAGCCCTTGAACCTGCTGCTTTTATTGTACCAAACAAAAGGTCATGAAGGGACCAACTGTTATGTTTCTTGCGTTTTCACCTTATAAAATGGTTTAAGCCTATTCTGCCAATCACAAGCACGGATGGTTTACATTTACACACAGTGATTTGAAACAGTCTACGTACGGATGGGGGAGGCACAGAATAGAGCACAACACCTGGTGGAGGTTTTCAAACACGTGTATGGTACATGAGGGAAACGGATTGGTTGGTATTTGTGTGTACATTAATAACAATACATGTACTGTATTAATTTTTGTCTAGCAAGGAATCTGCAGTTCAGTTAGCAATGCAAGGTGGTCTAACTAAGAGAAACCCACGCTGGTAAGATGAGCTTGAAGTAGGTCTAAGACACGCAAGGAAAATACATAAAGTTCTGCATGCCCAGCCCTCTGTACCTACTGTCAGAGAGATCAGCTAAGTTTCATTTAATTTTTAAAACAATCCATACTAAACTAATTGAAGGGATAATCTGGTCTCTACCTCATAGGGCTGTGCTGTTTACAGGGGTAAATTTTTAAATGAACGAAACTCTGTTTAAACGTTCAGAATTATCTTCTAATCGATTAAACGTTGAAGTGACCAAGGTGATCAACATTTGCGATTTACTTACATAGAGAAATTACTAGTGTTGGACCGATTATATGATAATCGGTTAAACCGATTACCGATTAATTCCTGTGACAATCGGCCGATGCCGATTACCGATCATTTCATCATTTCGGTGGAACTGGCCTAAAGTATGATTTAGTGTTATGCATGATTACCAACTTTTAGGCCAATACAATCAAAGATGTAAATGAACAACTTTACACGTTTCACAGTACAGATTAATGGAGGAAGTAAAGAACACTGTAATACATACATGGGGCAGTGGGCACTGTACGTTTATAACGAGGAATCGCAATATTGCAATCCCGCCACAACACAGTTAATGACAGTGCTGTACAGACTACAGTTAATAAAAGGGGAAAAATAGTAGCCATTGGCTACGAAATGAAAAAGAGAAGGAGTTAGGGACAGCTTTTACAACTGCTATTAAAACCATTATCAGTGTTGCAACTCCAACGTAAATAAAGTAAGTGAAAAATATATCGCAGGTAAATAAAATATTCGTTGTTTCGTTAGCTGATTTTCGAAATATATAAAAAATAAAATAAAACTGTTAGCAAACTGCTTATCCACTAGAGAGCCTGTGTAAGAGAATGTGTAAAAGTAAGTTTGCCTGACGTTTCGATCCTAGCAGGATCTTCTTCAAAGGCTAAATGACAAGTAACAGTAACAGGAGGGACAAAAACACGCAAATAATACAGACAGGTTAATGAACATGGTGAACACAAAGAGATAGATGTAAGGGGCTTAGTAGACAAAGAGAAGGAGTTAGGGACAGCTTTTACAACTGCTATTAAAACCACTGACTGACGTTTCGATCCTAGCAGGATCGAAACGTCAGGCCAACTTACTTTAACCTTGTCGCGCGTGATTCTGGAAATCAGACTTGCTTTAAGTCGGTTGTGGTAAGAAGTTTAGTTACTGTAAGGGGTTATTTTAGAACGTATAGTAAATGCGGTCAGGGAAAAAAGTTGCTTCGGGTTTTTTGCAAAATATGAGTAAGAATGTTTGCCTAATCACAAAATACTGTAATGCAGTAGAACTACACAGTCGCCAAACATGTTATGGGATTTTTAGGAGTATTTGGCGCCTTGATTTCATCATTTTATGCCATTCGTAAAATCTTGGCGCATTTTCAAACTGAACAGTTATGAAGCTCAACCGTTCTCGAGCCAGACTATCCTAATGTACGTATAACTCACAGTGAACAAAGCCTAATGTTATTGTTTTCACTTTCCAGTTTTTACCTACGGTTAAACGGCCAAAAGTGGTTCAAAAGTATATTGATTTGGTTTTTATATTTAGTCGATACAGTTAATCTTTCTTATCAATCGTTAAACATGATCTAACAGGAGGTTCTGTTAGATGCAAGAAGCGAAGTGAAAAAAAAACTATTACGTCGTCCTCCTATAAAGCTTATCACAGGTATACTGTATGATGTTAACTGCCAAAACTGGATAGTATATCGAAAAGCATTAGTACAAACTCGTGTGAGGGACTTGCGTTCCTCACACGGTAGATTAGAGTACCATCACCTGCTATGAATAGCGTTGAATCGAATGATCTACATTTTTCTCCCGTTGTGGTTGTGGTGAATCAAAAGCAAGGAAAAATACAATCCTTTATATGGAACGTAATAATGGGTTCCAAATAATCGGTAGCGCAATGGATTTTGCCGATGCGGTTTATTTACCGATTGTCTGATAATCGGCCTGATGCCGATTGTCTAACCGATTATCGGTCGAACACTAGAAATTACCAACAAGTTAAATCTTATTTTCACAACCCGAAAATCACGCCAAATACAAACCCTTTTTGTTGAAAAAAAAAGCAACTTCTGAAAAGAACCAAAATTTCATCCAATCCTACAGTTCATTAAATTTGTTTGAAAATATTCATCATAACAATCAACAGCACGGGTACACTGCAGGGTTAACAACACTCCATTACAGAGATTATCATGCTTACTACTTTCACAATGCCACAGACCTTTGCGGTTCTAAGATTTCACTCTCATCAGAGTCATCACATTTGAGAGTACCATTTAAAAGAAAGGAATCACACAAAGATTTTTTTACAGACCGCTACTTAACAAATTCATTCCCTAGTCACGTTGTGTAATATCCGCACTTATCTACGGCTTATTGCTATAAACATCAGCATAGTTCTATCGTACTCGCAAGTACAGTTTCCCAGCTCTCAGGTATCCGGTTCCCGATTTTTGGACCCGTATAAACACTAGTAATTTCCCACTTATTTGAAGTTCTTCCCATTTAAGTGGCAGTAACTGGAAGACACCTGTTTCTTCCATCCGAAAAAGAAAACATCTTTTTTCCTCCTTGGAAGAATCTTGCAAACCCTGGCTTCGGCAGTAAGTTGTGAAAATATTTCACAGTACATATAAGCAATGTCATGTAGATCTCTTGTTCATTAGTAGCAATTATTAAAGGGATGGTTGCAAGGTGTAAACTGATTTGCTACTGTAGCTCAAAATTGGTAAAAGAAAATGTCCTTTCATTCATACATATATGTGCCTTTATTTCACAAAGGAAGACTCTCTTAATATTGAAAAGGGTTGATGCCCACAATGGAGTGCTACAAATAAGAGCTGGAAATCTCTGATTTTTTCTAGTTATCACTTAATTCTTTGACAAATATAACTCACTTCTCTTCATTAGTCAGATAGCTATTTTGAATTTTGAGCAAATTATATGGCAAGGAATCACCAAGCCAACTGGCGATTAGACATAACGGAATGCCAGTCAGGGAGAAGGAGCGATTCAGTTGTGTCCACAGTCCACCGAACCACAGACCACTGGTCCGCAAGCAGAGCCGAGCCACCCACCTCCAGACTGAGACACCCCCCCCAGACCTGCACTATATATATGGTCTGACCAGGATATGCGCCAGTCAACACTACTGGTCCGACCACGGTCCAGGAGTACACCCCCGTGCCCGAGAGAGTATTCACTGGTCCCGGACGAGTCCTCCGATGACGGGGCGGCGGTGATGGACAGCCCAGGAATATTGATCCCCCAGAGATATCATGCCCAGCAGCCTCAGGCGGACCGAGTACTCTCCCAGATCTAGGTTTCAGCTGCTAGTCGAACAGTTGGCTACCGCCCGTAATGCACAGACCACTCCTGCGGACCCAACCCTTCCAGACCCGGTCCGGTCGCAAATTCCTCCGGAGCGATAACGAGACCACCTGCCTCCGGCGCATAGAGCCTGACCGTCCAAGACCCAGGAGCTGGATCCCCTGGAGCTGATAGCCTCGGAAACATGGTCCGAGACCGGAGACAGCGCCTCCAATGTAGGGGAATATGTCTCGCAGTCTGAAGACGAGACATAGTGAATCAAAAACTATCATGAATCTACGAGGCTACTATGTACTACTAGCACTAATGAAAGCAAACATGTAAACACTGAATAGATATTTGTAACATCTTGTTGCAGTGTGATGATTAGTATGTACAAGTTTTCTGTAGAAGCTAGGACGTTCTTGCCTAGCGCGATAGCAGGCACATATGTTGTACAGTGAAATGAAACAACACCGCAATCCACATACTCGATCAGACATCATATAAAGGTGGACCAGGCTAGTAATGAAGTAATTGTAAACATGATTGAAGAAATTACAAATACTCTGGCAATCGAAAAAGATTAATAACTTATGAATTTATGATTAAACATGATAAGGACTGTTGTTACACTGCATACAATCATATTACTGACAGGAAAATGCATAAGTCTCACCGGGGCAGGTGCTTGCCGATTTTTAAAACAGCACAATGCTAGTGTAGCATTGTGAGAACTAGTACTTTTGAGATATTTGACAAACTGCTTTAGTGTTGTTTTTGATACGTTAGGCTTTTTTTCAAAAACAGATTATGCGTAGTGCTAGCTTGTAGTCGAGTAATCGCAACTTAGGTTTTGAGCGCGATTAATCAAACTTCCAAAGTGTTATCGTGACTACTGGCGATTAATCTATTACGACAATCAGCACTAATATACACCACAAACACAGTGAGTGCTAAAATTTTCACAGAACACAAAAAGTAGCTACTACCAGAGGTTTGTTAGTTCAAATACTATGTGGAGAACATTATTACAAATGGTTTGAAAACAAGAAAATACAGAATGAAGTGGAAAATTACAAGTTCATACCAAACAATTTACTTAACAAATTTCTTAGTATTTTTCTAAGGATTTGTGGGTGATTCCCTGAAGAGTTACAAACCTATGAGTTTTGCAAGTAAACAGTTTTTTTTTACCCTAGTATATATATGTTCACAATATATCTACCGCTTTGTTTTCATTCGAGAGCTCAGTGAGTATATTTGCAGCGAAACATTTGAATGAGTAAGAGCTACCTACAGTATATTTCTCTCCCACCTACAGTATATTTCTCTCCCACCTACAGTAGATATCTCTCCCACCTATAACATATTTTCTCCCACCTACAACAGATATATCTCCCACCTTCAGTATATTTCTCTCCCATCTACAACATATTTCTCTCCCACATACAACAATTTCTCTCCCACCCACAACAGATCTGTCTCCCACTTACAACAAATTTTCTCCCAACTACAACAAATTTCTCTCCCACCTACAACAGATTTCTCTCCCACCTACAATAGATTTCTCTCCCACCTACAGTAGTTCAAACAATTTATTATAAATATGCTCTGTTGCTATAGATTGCATTAACAATTAAAATGTAATAAGTGATTATGACATATTCATTGCATAAAGGTTACAATGGTTTCTGGCCGAACCAGTATGAAATCTCTATGTATGATGTTATTGGTAACATTGCATTTTTCTAATATTTTAGTTGATGTAGCAAGCACAGCAAATGATTTGAAACAGTCCCACGTTAAATAATGTAGCAATTAAACCTTGATCAAATTGCATGTAAAATGTTGTTTGAATATAGCAGAAATGGGGTTGCATCATGTTAACATTCTGTTTCTACATACAAAAAAAAATAGTCTAATGTTATCACTCAGCTCATTGATCTTAAAGGTCTACTGATTTCTTTTAGGATACCATGTGGTATGAACTATCTAAATCTACAATAGTTTTCAATATAATTCCAATATCTGCTATATATATTAATTTATAACATTGTAACTTTTCATTCAAAACTTGCAGGTACCACTGCCTTACCTATAACAACTGTTCCCCTGTCTACCAATGAACCTACAAACACCAAGGGTATGTGGACTTCTGTTCACTTTTTGGCCAACTGTCCTTGCTGTGAAATTGTTTTTTAATAGCTCTCAACTTCATCTTTGTGTACTCCATAGGGAGATTCCAAACTGCTTAATTATTGAAATTATATGAGCCTCTTTGCATTTATTTTTAAAGAGCTGGGTTAGTACTCTATGCTCAGTGATGGTCTCAAATATGTTATCTATGTTGACATGAAACATACTTACAATCTGCTGAATTTTATACAATTTTCACATTTAATATTGAAACAGGACAAGAAGGAACAAATTAAATGTCTGAACGTACAGTATTGTTCATAAAAATATCAGCAAAAAATGATACATGTTAACTTTGAATTCTTGTTGTCTCTTATTCTTATTTGTGTCAACATCCCTGCTGGTTTTGCTTGCTTGCTCTTCACAACCTCACCAGCATTTGAGGTTTGCTATATAACAGTTTATTGTTTAACACAAGAACCTTTCTCTTCTCAAAGCCTTAAACTTGCTCATGTGTTCATGTAAAACATTTCTCTTCTCAAAGCCTTAAACTTGCTCATGTGTTCATGTAAGTTGTTCTTATGTTTTTGATTAATGCTTTAGTACATATGTTCATGTTACCTCCAAAATTTGTTATCATTAATACAAACTATAGGTTAACTAGGTGCTTAAATTGAAGGGTGCTTGACTGGAGTTTAAATTGAAGGGTGTTTGACTGGTGTTTAAACTGAAGCTCTACCAAAGAAAGTGAATAGTATGAACCAAGGGTAGTTTATCCCATATTATGGATAGCTGTTGGCAATTCATGACTAGAGGCTAGATCTTTCAGAAGTGCATGTAACATTGGGTCGTCTTTTAAGACTAAAACGATAACACAGATAGCATAATAACAACAGCACATAGTTACTGTTCTTCTTGCTTTTTGCTTGCTTGCTTTTTTGTTTGCATATTTCCATTATCCTGCTATAGTTTCTTTTTGCTACATTGACAACACTGTAATATTGGTTACACATTTCCAACTGCTGATTTGGGGAAGCCGTTGTGTTGCCAATCAGTGTACCATTTTCTGTCACACAATACTTCAGCACTTATTGACATGTAGTATTAATCACAGCACATGTCTTGAATACCTTCAGATATAGGTCTCATTACAGTTTCAGACGATAGCCATAACTTACTGTAGCTTAGGCTAACAACACTTTAACAGCAAATGTACCATAGCTTCAGTACCAAAAATATTTATTCAAAAACGGCGACAAGTCAATATGTTGTAAAGTGTGCAATTAGGCCGATCCGTGTAAAAATGAAAACTGATTACTGAACTGAACTAGTACCTCTAATTGATTGAACGAACAACAAACCAAAATATAATTGCTTTATTCTGTACGCAGGAGATTTGCTACATTGTTAATCACAGGAAAATGCATTGCCATTTTGAAACTTTCATTAACTGAAGGAAACTGAAACAGTTTTTTTCCACGTAAAATTGGAATGTTTTTACCATGTTTCACTGCCTAATATTCTGTAAGAGAACTCCATTGCAAGGAATTGCAAACCCACACATTTCCTACCCATAAACAGGGCCAATTTTTGTAAAATTATAGCAAATTAGTGCTTGGCTTTTTTTCATGGTGTCAATTTGACCAGTTACTGCACAGAAAAACAGGCCAACCCAAAGTTGGATCTTTGATTTACTTTTAAAAGAAATTGCCGAGTGCTAACATTTTTAACATAACAGACCTTTGTCAGCAACAGTCTCTCTTTAAAATTTGCCTAAAATTCTGGGCATTTCTTTTTCTGTCCTTCTATGTTTGCTTCAATGTGCTTACTTATAAATCCCTCCTTTTATCTGTCAGTAATTGGCGCAGGTACCTGTACATAATGTACAGAAATCTCAAATACCTTTTGTACACATATTAATTTCATGAATGTTTCACATCATTTTATGATATTCGTTGTTTTACTAAATTGTACAACTTAACTATGTATAATTAAAAAAAATATGTAATTCATATACCCTACAGCTGTATGATTTGTTGACATACAGTGCAATGAGTAATATTGAAACAATGTGATCAACCATCCACGTATACTTCTTTGATAAATCACCGACTTTAACGTGCAGTGCAACCGAGTGCACTATTCTGTCCCTGTTGTCAAGCAATCTTATAAATTAAGATTAAAATCTCTTAGCTTGCAATACTTAAAAATAATATACATACTTGACATGCAGCTCTCACTTATTTTGATAGTGAGTGGATCAGTGTACATTGGAGGCCATGCTGCACATGTATAGCACATATTGTCATATATTGTCAAGACCCCTGACATTGCTGTTCAGGAACTGTGATTAAAATGTAGCTGATAGTTTATGAAGCAGATTCTGGACACTTAGATTTTGAGAATTTTAAATTATGATACATTAATAGCTTGAGCATTAATAATGAACCCTTACTTGAGTTGATGAAATAGTCTGATCAACTACAATCTTATTTTAAGAAAAGTTTGGCAAGGACACTAAAAACTGGCAGCCAAACAAAAATAACATATTTTTGTACTTTACTGTGTCAGCTTCCAGTAGAAACAAATGCAGTCCTCATTTTTTACTCCTATATGCCTCCTCAACTTCCCCAGAATCCCCCCCCCCCCCCCCCCACCCACCCCTCCAACATTCACAATATCTTACCAGGGATCAAACTGTGGATAGAGAATATCGGTAAAAGGTTAAAATGCCCACAAATGTTTACTTCTGAGCCCTTGATGAAATTGATTTTATATTTATTTAGCAACAGATGCCACTACCAATACCATGCATACTGAAGACAGC
The DNA here is from genome assembly GCA_000934455.1 of Apostichopus parvimensis. Taxonomy (NCBI): domain Eukaryota; kingdom Metazoa; phylum Echinodermata; class Holothuroidea; order Aspidochirotida; family Stichopodidae; genus Apostichopus; species Apostichopus parvimensis. Next base: position 65,113 of record KN886503.1, read on the forward strand.
AGTAAGGAAACACATTTTGAAAATATCTCAAATTTTCATTTAGTATGAATTTATAATTTTGTTGGCATTTCTGCTCAATGTTACTTCTCTCTCTCTCTTCATTTTCTTTTGCTCTTCTTTTTCTATAATGAGATCTCTAAAGTGAAAAGCAAAACTGAAGCAAAAGCAGTGGTAATTGTCACTATGTAAACTTGTTTATTTTGTAAACATGTGCTACTCTTATTACAATATTTTGATGTCAACCGAATCGGATGCAGTGAAACTTGTTGTAGTCATTCATGTCATCTTAATTATTGAATTATCTCATTAAAAGAACAAATTATGTTTAGCCATCACTTGTGAAAATTGCAACTTAATTAGTACAGGTTTACATACATCGTCAAATGTTCACTCAGAAATCACAAAATGTATGTGACAGGAGTTAACATGATTTCAAAATTATTTCCAGAAATATAGAGGGTGGTCAAAACTACATGATTAAGTATCCCAGAGAATAGACAAATGCTCAGACCAAAACAAGACTACAAAATTGGTTACCATTTTTGTGTTTTTCAAACAAGAATTGCTACAAAAAGCACGCTACAATGAATTTGAAAAAACGATGATCATCAGGAATTGCAATAGGTATAATTAAATATTCTGTACATATTCTGTAAATATTCTGAGCAATTGAAGGTTCCAAGAGAGTTTTGTATAAAATGGTACTGCATGCATGCTTGAAAAAAAATAGAATAACAGCATGAACCCTCTGATTAGCTACTGTGGTTGGCAAAGCACTCTTCTACGGCAGCAACTAATGTTTGCAGATCATTTTAAATACATTTAAAAGAAAGTTAGAAGAATACCAGCATAAACAGTCTGATAGTGTTTTTTTTTCCTTCTACTGGCAGCATTGTAGTAATTTGTTAAAAAGAAAAAGAAGAACTCATGTTTGCACATCAGTTGGATACTTAATAAATGGCAACTAATATAATACCATTATGTAAAAGCTTATCAGGCTTTCATTTCTTACCTTTAAAACCCAAAAGGTAAGGAACAATTACTGTGACACGCCAGAACATTTGAAACTTGACAATTATTAACGATTAATATAGTATGGAACCATAGTAAAATCAAATACAGTAGCTGATCAGGAAGGGTGATTAAGGTAATCCCTACCCATCACTGGTCAAATGGAATCACTCAAGTTACTGTTTTCTCCTCAATAACTCGCTCACTGTATTTAATTTCCCCAAATCTCCAGCCGATATCACTTAATACAGTCTCAACAGTTTAACCAACATTTCTATCACAGCAACAAGTTGAAGATGGGAAGGTGTGGGATAGTTGGGAGGGGTAGAAATGATTGAAAAGTTTGTAAGTTTAGTGTTTGATGCTTAGAGTGTTTCCTCTTCAGTTTCAGCATTTATTCTAAAAGTAAGACAATTTAGCTTCATTGAACTTTTTGGACATGCATGACCATGTGTTCTTTACTTAGAACAAGTTTAAGTGTAGTACAAGAACCAACCATTCTGTTTCTATCTGCTTGATATTTTATGTTTATTCTGTAACCTCATTGTCATTGAAGAAAGGTTCTCTTGTGTGTAAATTTGTGAGCAGTTTGCTCTGTCCACACACACTAAGAGAAACATGATGCAGATAAAAAACTCCAGAAACATCAAAATGCTCCTAACTGCCAGCAATATCCATGCATGTGAAATATCTAACACTTAACCTACATATCATGAGCCATCTCAATATGCATGATGCTAAAAATGTTTTGTATGGTAAATAACCAATAGCTTATACTAACAGTAATCTGCACAAAAAAATTCAGACATTCTGTCTTGTGCTATAATATTTATTGAAATGTAGAGGAGGTATTTGAAATAGTCAGCATAATGCCTGCAGACTTACAGTAAGTTCATCTTTAACGGTTGGTTGGCGCATTACAGGGGACTTCACTAGGACTGACACTGGAACAATTGTAAAACCCAAACAGTGTGAATTGTTTGTAATCTTCATACTGTAGAAATGTTCTGACTTAAATTGAAAAGTGTAGAGAGCGGTTAAATTCCATTAAAATAAAATAGTATTTTGAATTAGAAGTTGACTCAAATAAGTCTTAAATTTACTTGGGAAATTCATAACCTTTATAGTAGGACCAGAACACATAACGATAATTCCAAATACTGTCTATTCATAGAGACCACTATCAGTAGAATTGTGCCAGATATGTTATCTTTAACAGTTTTCACGTTTGACTACTTGCTGTGAAACAAAGTCAAATTTTCTTGTAAGTCTTCGAAAAACTAGCATCACTTTTTTCACGGTTACAAATAAGTCGGTGTACTACATACTTGTGAGAGCATAATCTACAAGCACCAGAAACTTCAAGCACTGGAGCTGTGTAAAAGATGCTGAACTTAAGTTGCTAGGCCGTATCCTAGTAACCAAACAAACTCCGACATTGTTTTTGCCCATGTTCCTCATTTGAGACATCACTTTTAAGAATTTATCAACCAAATATGACACAATCACCTGTAATTTGACAAAGATATTGGTGTTGTGGCGTGCGGTTGACCCTTATTGACTCCTGTGCTGTATAAAGAGATAAATGGCATGCATTTACACTAGTTCATATATGTCTCACATTTTCCTAATGGCAATTATACATAAAGCACTCATACTGACAGTATGATTAGTTACTAACATTGATGATCTGATATAAAGATGGTTTTCATACTTTCAGTATAAGTGCTTGAAAGCACTCATACTGACAATATGAATATATTTCTTAACCTTGATAATCTGATAGGAACATGATATTCATACTGTTCATATTATCAGTGTAAGTGCTAACAGTTCCTAACCTTGATTATCTGATAGGAACATGATATGCATACTTTTCATATTGTCAATATAAGTGATTTAAAGCACTGATACTGACATTATGAACATTTCCTAACCTTGAAAATCTGATAGGAGCATGATAATCATACTGATCATACTGTCAGGTTTAATGCATTCATAATGACAGAATGAAAGTTCCTAACCTTGATTATCTTATATGAACATGATGTTCGTATTGTTGATGCGGTCAGGATGAATGCTTTAATGCACTCATACTGCGGTATGAATGTTTCCTAACGTTGAAAATATGATAGGAGCATGATATCCATACTGTTCATATTATCAGTATAAGTGCTTAAAACACTGATACTGACAGTATGAACAGTTCCTAACCATGATAATATGATAGGAGCATGATATTCATACTGCTCATACTGTCAGGATGAATGCTTTGAAGTGGGATATGAAAGGATCTGTACAGCTAATAAAATATTTTCCCAACTGTGGTTGTTCTTGATTTAACAGCACATGTCGGCTAAGTTGCTTTTTTTGGCACATAGCAGTTAATGGCAATTATTCAATGACTTAATCCAGAACTGTAGTTATTAATGTATTTTCTTAACTCTTCTGCCTTTGTTAGTTTCTGGTTTTTGGTTTATTGTTTCAATTTCAACGTTTTGACAATTACAATTGTTTACGTAATGAGCATCATATTGTATTATTTTGGACAGAATTCCCCTTAAAAATTTCACCGGCAATCTACATTAGCATACTTAAGTCCTGACTAAAAATTGCACAGTTACTATACAGTAGTGTGTAAGTGCATTTGTGGCAAATAACAGTGACTGCTAAAATTCTTAATGGTTGTGATTCTACCAGTATTACATCATCTAAGAAATAGAATTCTGAAAATGAGTGGCCCAAGACCCACAGAAAATGTCTTGTGTTGCAGTTTTGAGTCTTATGCCAGTTTAGTGATTAGTACTTTACTGGTATAAGTTTGCTCATTATTTTCCATTTAGTTCTACTTTCTTTTTGTTTAATTTTATCCACATTCATATTGACTTGATATTTTACCCGAACATTTCTTGCCCTACTCTACCTTTTCTAGTTTATTTTATATGTAGAAAACTGTATGTTTCGGTCATATCAAAGTATTTTATTACAAAAGAAGGCTTTCACACAGTCTGATTTCTTAGCACGTACCCCACCACTATTTAGCTCACTGAACTTACTTGATATTTGTGATTTACATAGATACCATTGTGCAGTTTTTATTTTTAAGTCTATTAATAATAAATTACCAGTCAATTTTAATGATTACTTTCATTTCAATTATAATATAATCACTACAATTTATTTTCATTGCCCATAAACGTATCATCGTCTGTTATGGTGTTAATTTCTGGAATAGCTTTAGTCATGCATTAAGAAATATTAAGTACCTTAATTCATTTTCATTCAAGTTGAAAAATCATCTTTTATCCAAGTATCAACATCTACAGATCTACATTTGTCTCTGACGTTAAGTATTTTTCACATTATCACAATGCCTCTTTTGTTTATTTTAGGGGTGAGGGGGGGGGAAGGGTATAGCTCTTCTTGGTAAGGGGCTTTATTATCTTGCCCATATCCTTTATATATGTTATCTTTATTTTTGGTGGGCTTCTTGTACAAGCTACGGCTTCCAAGCCCTTCCACCATTTTCTCTCCGTAATTTCCATTATTTTTCTTTTATATGATTTATTACTTGTTATTTTCGTTGCATGGTATTGCATATGTATTATTATATAAACATTGTGAGGAAATGGAAAAAATAAATTTTCTTGTGTAATGCCAATTGGGTAATTCACTGGTAGGCCTTTTTGCAGTTCTTTTACATAGAACTGACCGTGAGTGCACATGCAGGTTCACTTGCTGCACTGAACCACCAGATAAATTAGTTAATACCAGCATATGGATTGTTTAATTTCCTTTAAAGATCAACATTGTTCATTTCATGCACAAACATGACACAATTAAGTGAATTAATCACATTTCAAGGCACTGTAATACACATAAATATGAGTCCTTTTACAGTAGGTAAAATTGTCTTGATATGCTCATTGTGATTGTGTGCCATGCATTGCTTTCATATTTATATTATATACATATTTTATTATGTGTTCATTTATAATCTCTGTGTCATGCTTCATGTAGTGCTAAGTTCATTTGTTATTTCAATGTTTACCACATTTTTAAAACAATGTGTTATTTAGCATAATTCAATCCTTCAAACAAAGAAAACAATATACTGTACAGTACTGTGGGTATTATTTTGTAAGTGAATACAAAATAATTGGTTCTTCGGTAAGTGGGTATCTTTCCTTCCTTATGTTTTGTTTTTGGCTTTTTGCTATGTACCCTCTAACATATCTTTTCAAAACTTGACACATGCATTTCATGATATATACTCTAGAAATCTGAATTATTTTGTTAAAAATAAATGCCTAACTCATCGTTAATGTTTTTGGCTCCTGGAGAAAAACCCTTTATGATATATGGTATATACAAAATATAGGTTAGTTTCGTAATCTGTTGGTGCAACACAAAATGTACACATAATCATGCCATGTTTTCCTTTCAATACAGAACGGTGATGTGTAGCATGCAATTATCTGTTTAAAATTTGGTTGAAATATTGCACGTTAGTGAAGTCTGCTGGCTGATTAAATTTTTGTTCACCCCTGTAGATCAAACATGAAACATTGAATTTTCCCAGTTTATCCTATTCTGCATTTTGGACTGTGGTGGCATTATCATTTCAATTTTTTTTCAGCTATGAGAACAACCACTGTGGAACCGGAATCCACAAGTACCGATGATACAGGTAATAAGTGACAAGCATCTCATTTACTGTACCTTATGGAAACAATCAGCTAGATGGTATTAGGTTGATTGTTTCTTACAATTCTCATTTCTCCCTGGTTGTTTTGTGCTTACTGTGTTATTGTTTTAATGTAATTTTCATTATTTAGTTCTACTAGGAGTGAGTGGTTTTCTGATGGTTTTGTCTTATCTGTTCTGTGCTAGCGTACACTACACTAACATCAATTTTACTTTTATGTTATCATATCGTATCTAACACTGCATGCGCCTATTTGTTTGCTTTGCACTAACAGCTAAACTTATTAGTACAGTTTTTCCTCTCATAGTATTATGTTTAGCGCCTCACAGGTGGAAATCTCAAATAGTTGCTGGCTCTCTGCTAAATATTATTTTAAAACAAGCTTACACAATTAATTTTACATACTGAAATTTACTACAAGTTCCAGGGAAAAAGAAAGAATGTAAGGCAGCCTCTTCAGAAACTGTTTGTCAAGTTATGTTAGTCACAAATTTCTCTTCTTTGAGATAAACCATGTAGTCAGCATTGTTTTATACAGGATTCTGCATGACAGAAGTATAAAGGGGAAGCAAAATCTTGAAGCTGTTTGTGTCCGGCAGATGCAACTTTATTTTTTAAGGGGAAAAACATATCACAGGTAAACAAAACATCTCAAAACATTTACATTACAAACTAGCATAAATGGTCTCTGCTGTGAACATTTCTTAATATCTTTTGAATCTAATCTTCCATGAAATATTAACATGGATTTGCAACTTACATCACAAGGTGCATATGCCTATAATTTGCCTATAGAGGCTATGTGGGGCATCCTACTGCATATTATGCATACATTGCACATTGTCCAGAATTTGACATTTCTTT